>JAHBCN010002161.1:0-97291 GCA_019359885.1 Listronotus oregonensis
AACGACATCGATGGGAACCCCCCAAGCGAAAAGCAATCCAGAAATCATCCATACCGTTTCACGCCATAGTATATTTTTAGTGGGGTGGGAAAAAACATTTTCCGATGAATGGGAATGCGGTTTTTGTGCTCGCAAAATTTTTTAAAAAAATTCCCCCGAAATTTTCCAGAATGTAAAAACCCGGAAATTGCATTCGCCCAAAAAATGAAGTTTTTTTGGAGTTTTTTTAAAAGATTTTTTTAAAATTTTTTTTTGTCCATATTGTCAGAAAAATTCTCGGAGATGACCCCCAGGTCTGGTTTTGGGACGCCCATCCCCGGGGGTGTTCGCGGATGCCTTTTGAATTCAGCGATTTAAAACCTGGGGGCCCCGGTTTTTCTCCCCCCCCGCGTGAATTTTGGGAGATTTTTTGAGCTCAGGTCGGCGGGGGGTTTTAATTTGAACATCATAATGTGTTTAGCGCCCTAAAAAACCCCGGTTTGACTGTTTTTAAAAGTTTTAAATTTCCAAATACGTCTCAGAAAATGCATTTTTCGAATGCATTTTGGCGGGGCAATCAATTTCCGGTTTGTACACCCGAAATTGGGAGTTTAAAAAATTTTTTTGCAAGTAAACCCCAAAAAACCGCATTCCGATCCGCCTGGGGAAAAATCGAAATTTTGGCCTTTTTTACCTACTTCATTGCCTCGACTATATCTTTTTGAACTTTTTGCTGTAAAATTTCTAGAGTTTTGTATAAATTTTAAAAATTTTTTGAAACAAAGTTTAAAATTATTTATTTTAATTATTAATATTAAATTTTTTTATGTTTTAAAAGTTTCCCGATTTCTTTCGACACTTAATAATTTTTTTTTTACGTGAGCTCCCAAAGAATATTTTGTTGTAATTAAATCCGCCATAACAAAATAAAACATTTTTATAACTTCTTTAAATTATTTAAATATAAATTAGATGTAGTTTCAGTATACATATACATGTTTATTACCTATATACCTATTCCAATAGACACTTGAAAAAAATTTTGTTTTTTTAAGTTTTTAGAAATATACGACTTAACGAGTTGACTTTTAGTAAAAATTTATTAACAGAATAAAGATGATTATTAAATTGGGAGCAATTTTAGTACTTTAAAAATAAGTTTTCTTTTATGATTTTCATTGCTTCTTCTTGCACCTTTTTAAAAAATTGGGTATCTTTTTTTTAATTCTTGGTAATAAGTTTATTTACCTCACGGGGGCCTTTACAATATCTTGGGGGAGCTTTCTCGGAATAATCCATTATTTGACTCGTTAAAAACCTTTAAGTCTTAAAATTTTTTAACAAATTTTTTGAATTTTGGCCATGAAAATAAACAGAACAAAACCGGGTTTTAAATTTGGGGGCCTAATATATTAGAAATTGTAAAAAATTAAAAAAAATTTTTAAAGCTTTTTTAAAAAAAAAAAGACGGGGTAGAATAAAATAAGCATCCAAATTGGAGGTATTTTTATTAAAAAAAAAAACCAATTTATTATTAAGGCAACATTTCAGTAAAATCCAAATAAAATAGTAATAATTTCTGCAATGTGCGGGAAAGTGACACTTTCCAACTAAAATTTGCACGAAGTGGACAAATATACATTCTTAAAAAAAAAAATTTTTTTTGTTATTGTACAAAAAATTTTCCTTTTTGATGTAAGATTTTGGAAAATTTTAATCAGCTAAAGAATATATAAATTTTCTACAAACGTTTAAAACAATTTTTAAAATCTAATGCCTTAAAAAGTTTTTTAAAAAAGGCCCCTTTAAAATAAAATTTGGCACCAGTGCCTTTAAAACATTTTTAAAACACTAGTTAAAAGTGAAATGTCAAATTTTGAAAGGTAACGTCAACGTTAAATTTTTTTACTAACATTTTTTTAATGATATTGTATACGAGATTTCCTGGGCGTAAACCCAGCGATGCTCTACTGGCCGCTTCACTATCTCTTTAAATGGGGTCGATGCAACCAATACTTTTTCCTACATTTTCCTCCATTTCAAGATGATTTTAAGTAAAAAACTAAAACTGACTCGATTATCAAACTTGATAAACATGCCGTAACAACCAGCATCAATAACGGGTTTTTAGGGAATATTAATAAATGCCAACTTCAATATTTATATACGATGCTATGAAACTATAACTTAATGATTAAATAATTAAATTTTTTAAAGCAATATTGCGTTGTGGAAAAAAAATTGTATGGTATTTGTGTTAAAAGTATGTTTTAATGGACCCCATGTATTGCAGAACTCTTTTTTCCCTTAAATTTTGCAAACTTTCACATTTTGTTTCCTTTAAATGAGAAAATTGCACATTTTTTTTTTTTTTACTTATAAGGTTTCTAAAACTATAAAGTATCAATTGCCTATATTTTTCTAATTTTCAACTTACTGTTGTTCTAAAAAAAAATGTTGAAATTTAAAATATTTTCTTAAAAAAAGCCGCTGTGACGTCACGATCCGGTATGGGTCAAAACGACTCTCTGTCAGACTCTCTGTTTTGCTTGTCATTTAAGGGCATCAAAAATTTTTGTTAGTTTTGTTAGGGGGCGTGTTTTAGGGGCGTTTTATTTGCTTTCGTTGTGATAACAAATATTGTTCTGTTATAATTGTTTTTAAAAAATAGACTTATTTATTATGACTTCAACTAAAACTGGATTTGTTAAGGGCATTTTGATAACTTGCCAAAAATTGATGCATTATAAAAGTTTACATTTTTGAAATAACCCAAATTTCATGGGGGCTAGTTAAAAGAAAAGCTAAAAGGTATGTATTCAAAAAAAATTTTTAAAAACATTACACAAAAGTAAAAATAAAAACTCAAACCTAAATAATAGATTTTGAAAATAATACCTTATCTGTCTTACCGAAGGATCTTATTAAAATAGTTTTCCCCCTTTGTAGTCTAATTATTAAATAAAAACCGAGAAAATGATATTTATTTTTGAAATGTTGTCTGTTTTTGAGGCAAGTTAAATATTAGGTACTTACATTAAAATGATCTTCGCAGATAGGGAAAGTAGATTTTTCACTAATGGACTTTTTTCAAATTTCTCTTCATTGCTATACACCATTTCTTTTGTATTTTTTATCCTTTTTGGGAAAGTTTGGGGCCGTTTTTGTTGTGGAATACATAATGGCACTACACAACATTTATAGTATTTATGTCCGGGCCTTTAAATCCTCTGTTACATCCATGTTCTCTCGTTTAAATTTTTAAACCGGCTATCGTCAACACTAAATAAAAGGTTTAATATAAATATATTAAAAAAAACTCGTCTTTAGGTACACAAAATTTCCACAACCAGATGTAAACACAACGGAATAACCAATGATTAAAGCAGCGCTTGGGCCAAGCGTGACATTTTTTGTTTATCGGATCTTGACGTCCGTGGTTGACCAATCAGAAGCGTTTTCGTTGACCTTGAAATATTAAAATTTTTATTAATTATATTTAATAATCGTTAGTTTTAAAATATTTTACAAGCACATATACCTTTAAAGGCATTACTGATTTTTAAATGGGTTTTTCAAAAAAAAAATTATGCAACTTTCTCATTCCCTTTTAACACTTTATCATAAATAACTTAAAAATAATTTTTAAAGCTCCTAAAGTTCCTAAAATAACTTATAAATGTCTTTACAACCCCGGTTCGATATGTCCCTAAATACCACAATTAGGAAAGCTAAAAAGGGGTAAGGCACAACCCAAAGCAAAATAGAGAGGCCCCGAAACAGAAGTCTTTGAAAAAAGAAAGGGGACAGGCATAAAGGTGAAAATTAGTTACCGTCTTTATATCAGTGACGAAACCTGTTAGTGACGCCCTTTACGAATGTCATGAATGTGTGGTACAGAGGGAAGTTTTAACGACTCTTCTTGCTTTAATTTTTTAATTGGAAATGGGGTTTTTGAGTTTTTGTTTGGAAGTTGTCGAACGGGTAACGAGGAAAAAAATAGAGGGTTAAAATAAAAAGATATGAGAAAAAAAAAGTTATGTGAAAAGTTACCCTACATTTTTTTGTAATAGCACAAATATATGGTTGAAAACCCTTTTTAAAATCCGGAAATTAAAGTACTAAAGGATGTAAAAGATGCTTGCTAAAATATTTATTTGCACCTTTTTTAAAAGGGTTAAACTAACGTCAATAAACTTGTAATTTTAGTTTTTTTATTATTAATATCAAGCGTTGTTCTATACATAGGTCATTTAATCGACCACTGGCACCATAGTGAGAAATAACGAAAAAGATACATATGGAGGGTTGAAAAAGGCCTGCTATACTTCAGCCAGTACAGCATGTAACAAGAGAATCAATATTAATTAGAAAAAATTCCTTCTGATGCCCGAGCAACATATCACCTGCAATAAGTGGTGTCACAGACGAATTTTCAAACATATTCCCATATTCTGATTCTTTATATAAGTGATGATCGCGTTTTTTGTAAAGGGCTTAGCAATTGTTAAAGTTAACAACGGTTTAGAATGTTTAACAAATGTCAGATTTTGACAGGTTGCCTACTAAAATCATTGAATAACACTGACAATGACGTTTTGTTATACATTCTAAACCGTTGTTACCCTTTTCTTGCCCAAAATCCATTGCTAAATTAAAAACGCGATCATCACCCCCGGGCCCTAAAATGTAACTGTAAAATTAAAAAAAAGTTTGTTTGAAAAAAGGGGGAAAATTGAACCCCCATGTTAGATAAAAACGTTTTAGTAATATCAATATGCTTTAGTGTTTTTAGGGTTTAATTTTCTTCTAGTTTTTTTTTTTTTAACACGATTAAAATTATTGCTAAAAATTAAAAAAAAATAATATAAAAGATTCCTTTGACCATAAGTCAATCATGAACTCTTGCTTAACGAGTAAGTTTTGAACTTTTTCTGTTTTACTTTTTTTTCGTTTTATCCAAGTAAAGGGATACTAATTTTGTTATTTCATTAAGATTTGTTTTTTTTAATACTTAAATTCCCTTTTTTTAAAATTTTTTTAAAATTTTAACCATAACAGTTCCTTACAATGTTTGAATGGATCTTTCTTTTAATTTTTCTTAATTGTTCAATTCTTCTTGCAGATAACACCCGATTATGTTTCACCGAAAGTGCTTTATAGGATATTTGTTTTAATAAAAAAGTCTTGCACGAAATACAAAGTTTTTTTTATTTTTTTTCTTACTTTTTGACCACAATAATTTTTAAAATGTCATTTATTGAGCATAAATTTGCAACAAGCATAAGGACAAAATTTTTGAAAATTTTTTTATTATTAATTAAAACAAAAAGGTTTTTAGACATTATTTTCAAGTACCATTAGTTGCCCTGCTGGCCTTTTACTATGCAACAAAAGTACTTCAAGATAAAAAGGGTTTTAAAGGGAAAAAAAGGAAGAATCTGTAGGTTCCACAGTCCAAAACACTCAAAATAAACCCGAAAAAAATGGGAAGTTGGGAGCTTCTCCACATAAACTTTAAATTGATGGAGAAAATGGCACTTCAGGTCACTATATTAAAAACTACTAGGGGATATACTCGCCAAGGTTTTAGATAAAAGCCACAAAATTCCTATAAAAGACAGGTTCACAGCTCGTCGGTAAAAAAAAAGAAAGCTTTCTTGCATAAGTAAAAGCCCTCAGAGAATATTTTGTCGGAAAATTAAAAATGGTAAGTGTTGGGGGGGGCACTTGTTTCCAGACATGAAGATAAAAGGGGATCTAAATTTGAGATCCTTAACGATACATAAAGATGAGAAAAAAAAAGTAATTTTTTTTTTCAAAACAAAATTTAAAAAGGTTTTTGAAAGCTTCTAGCAAAAAACTTCAAATGCAGGTAAAAAATTAAAATTGTTAATAAGATGATGTGAAGTTCAAGAGTCAAAAAAAAAAAGTCACAGTAAATAATTTAGAAATAATAGATATTTCTTAATTTACTTTTAATATAAAAAAAATTATTATTTTGATCGTTCCGATGAAACGCCATAATTGTGGAAAGACGAAATGTTCCTTTTTCCAAAAAATTTTTTTAAAATTTTTTTTTTAAAAAAATTCCCCCTTTAAAAAGGGAAAAAATAATATACTCACTGTTGTTTAACATTTTTTTTTATTTTATAAAATAATATGATTGTTTACTAGTTCTACATTTTGTGGCTCAAATTCAAGACCCCAAAGCGACGAATAGCACTGATGATGGTTGTCAGCGCTCTGCAAGGATTGTTTAAATAAAATTGCACGAAATACAAAGTCCTCCATTTCCTAAATTTTTACGGCACACAGACAAACCCAAAATTGAAATTTATATAAACAGTTCACCCTAATAAAAACACATTTTTAACCCTAAATAAAATATGCCACTTTTTTATAGTCGTTGTAAAACTTTTTAAAGGTTCTATTTGATTTATAATGGTTTTATTAGGTAAATTTTCTAGGGCTATTTGGGTGCTAAAATATTTACAAAATTTTTTTTAATGTTTATAAGTTTCGAAATTTTCAAAATATCTAATTTGCGGTTTTGTTCATAAAAATATATTTAGGTTTTTAAATTTAAAATAATTTGCAAAATTTGATAATCTCTTTTTAATTTGTACGAACATTCTTCCTTAAATCTACTTCTAAATTTATTCCTAAAGAATATAACAGCTATAAATTGTCACATTTAGCTTAAAAAATCCTTTTTTTTTTTTAAATTTTTTTTTGTTTATAAATTAACAGAGAAAATTTAAAAAAAGTCAGCCTTTATAAGCTAAAGTGTGACAAGTGTTTTGTTTTTAATTAAAATAGGAAGAAATTTTGAATCAGTTAAGGAATATAACTTTTGTTACGATTAAAAAAGCTGTTAAGATTTTGCAAATATTCAGATCCGAAATTAATATTATAAAAGACAAAAAGGGTAGATGTGCTTAACACCCAATAGATCTAGGAAATTTAACTCTAAAAAAATAAGGGTAAATCACATTAATTTTTTAAAAAAAAGTTATATAACCACTAGAAAATAGCAATCCACAGGAAAAACTGTCGTGTTTGTTTTATTAGAGAAGTACTGTTTATATATAAGAAATTATTTTAGTTTATTTCCTTTGATATTTATTTTTTTTTTTAAAATTTAAAATGTAAAAATCACAAAAAAAGCGGAAAAAAAATAAAGGGTTTTCTAAAAAAAATATGCTTGAAATACCCGACTTTAAAATGTTAAATTCTTAATCTATTTATTTTATCAAGGAATCTACAGTGCTACCGAAGCATAATATATCTTTTTAATATATTTAAAATAAGGGGGGGAATTTTTGAAAAAACAAAATGTTTCCATTTTATTAAAATAAGTTTATAAAGGGTTGACCAATAAATGCTATTTATAAACAATTTTACCCCGTTTCATTTTTTGTACTGTAAAATAAGTTAGTTTCTTTTACAGTAAAATAAAGTAACTGTCTTTGTCAATAAATTAATTAATTTTTAAAATAAAAATTTAAAACTGATTAAACAAAACAAAGGTTGGTGCCTAATTAAGCTAAGATTCTGTCTTCATCGGTCTTCTGCAATTTTTTTCATTACCACTGTCTGTACGCTTTGTATGTCTCTTCCTCAACGTTCTTGACTTCTGGGGAGTAAGGAGTCCCTAACTGCTGCTTGGAAAGTCTTTATTTCTTTAAGACTTTGAAGTTTTTATTTTGGTTTCAACTATTTCGATCTGGATTCTTTTTTTTTTAATAATTATAGCTATTTTTAGAAGTTTTTTTATTGGTACCATATTTTATTTAATTAAAGTACGCCTGAGCGGGTTAAAACCGAACTTTCAAACACGTGCGTTCCTGAAAGGTTACCATGGTACATCAATTAACAACACTTGAAATGTGAGGTCTAAGATGACACTTTTAACCTCAAGTTTTGGCACACGTCAGACATTAAAAAAAATGATCTGACCTGAGTACTTTATAACATCAAATAAAATATTACTATAACAAATGTTTCAAAAGCAATAAAAAATAGCGTAAAGTATTCGTGGATAACTGGCGTTTAAATCGCGCGTGTTTTAAAGACCTTAATATTCACTTATACTTTAATATACTATTTTGATGTCAACTAATTTGACATGTTTTCAACATGAACATTTACATCTTATAGCAACTGCTGTGGCAACTGCTTGATCACCTGTCAAGGTAAACCATCATAAAGGTAGACTCAAATTTTTATTCCTTCATTTTTTTTTTGTAATTTTAACTACATACAAGATTCCCCATAATAGACTACCCATTTTAATTGCTCAGTAAAATTGTTAAAACTTAATAAAACTAATATTTTGTTACACCTAATTACAATTCACTCTTTGGGATTTACTATAACATACGACTTATCCAAACTTTTAAAAATGACGTCTTTTAAGTAAGTACCATCAACTTCAATGCACTTTTCAATATTTCACAAGAAATTCATAACACGATGAAGGAAAACCTGATCTATTCACCTCTTCAGGAATTCGGACTTTAAGATCTTGGATGTTTTCTGGGCGAGTTGCAAAAACCTTTGACTTTAAATAGCCCCACAGAAGAAAGTGTGGTGCAGTTAAGTCCGAGGACCTTAAAAGCCAATTTAAATCCCAAATACTGAAATGAGTCGGCCGTTAAACACTTTTAGAGTTTTTAACAATATGTACTGTCGCTTTATCTTCTTCTGTTAAGTAACTCTTTATGTTTTCACGCAAAAAAATTTGTTGTTGAACTTAACATGAAATTATGTGTTTAAACCGAATGTTTTGTGTCAGGTGCCTGCTCGATTAAAAATATGTTGATTCAGATCCCAAAGGCCATAGAAAATAATAATTTAAAAAAAAGGCCTGACTTATCTTATAAAGAATTAATTTAAATATCAAAATAGGTAGTTATGGGAAAACCTGTATAATCCAATTGCAATTGTACAACAAAATCATGTATATTACGCTTACATAAACAGGCTTTATTGAGTCATCATAAACATATTCGTTTATTAAAGACCTAATTTATATACTGATTATATAAATAGCTATTTTAGTGATAGTCAGTTTTGCTTGTTCTTTAGTAATCCATAAATAACGATTCATTATCTCAGAAAAATAAGGATAGATCAGAACATCACGTCCCTCTTTCTTTCAGGGTCATGTTTCACGCATAGTAGTTACGTAGCTGCCTATTAAAAGTAATTTTCCAACTCTGACTTTACGTGTTAGTATTTCAAACTAACCAAGCTTTTAGAATAATATCAGCTAACAGCACAACTAAATATAATTAATTTCCACATTCAGCAGCACTGTTACAGGTAGTTAGCATACTTGAAGAGAACACTCTATTGCGGTAATTTGCGTCGAGTTGCATTGAAACTTCCGAACAGTTCACCTAAATTTAATTTGTAAACAAAGTTGTCAGCTTCAACAATATGTAGGTTTAGAGCCGATTGCCTTGAGTCACAACCTTAGTTGTAAAGGTCTTTTGCACGTTACATGTTGCCTGCAAATACCTAAAGTTAATTTTACATAATATACGCAGTTATTTAATGTTGATCTTTATACATATTGTTTCAGAAAAAACAGTATAAAAAATATCTTTGAAGCTAATTAACAATTCTCTCAGAGCGAATTTATAAAAATGTCAAAAACAAAATTTAAAGAAAATTTCGTTTTATCTAAACATTGTATTCAAAGAAACATTGTATTTTGATCAAAATTTTTTATAAAAACAAAATCCTAGCAGAGCGCTTTCGGTAAAACCATCATCAGTGCTATTCGTCGTCAAGCTGGAGTCGTAGCAATTTGAGCATACATAATATGTAACAGGACACTAACAAACTATCACATTATTAAACAAAATTAAAAGTAAAACAACTTAGAATTTTGTCACATTTTTAGCTTTAAAAGGGTGAATTTTAAAATTTAATCACACTAGTATACCATTTCGTGGAAAGACGAAAACAAAATGGTATACTAATGTAGCTAAAGGACATGATATACATATCATGGGATTCTGGTTCGGGAACGATTTTTTTTTAATTTAAGAATGTTGTTTCTTAGATCAATATGAACATCTTTTAAATGGGACATTTTTGTGCAGGCGTATAGGGTGGCCCAAAAAAATAACTGAGAAATTTAAGCTAACTGGAATAGTATTTTATAGATTTGTTTAGAGTTAAAATATTTAAATTTACCATTTACACATACAGTATCAAATAAATAATATGGATTATGCCAACTAAAATGTTAATATCGTGACATACTTGTATATATTCTTGGAAATTATGCATTTCTGACAGTTTACTAAGGTAAATTTAGGTTTAAAAAATTGGTTTATTGTCCCAAATATACAGGGATATTTGGGATTAAAGTTTTTGTGTTGTTCCCACAAGATATTTTGTGACATATAAAGAGGTACATAGTTTTAAAATCTGCACATTTTTCTGGCAGTTTTTTAACAGAAGTATTATAAACTTAAGCTACCCATAACTAAAATAATTGTCGTGCACACCTACAGGGTAAAGTATTTATGAGGGTACATTCACCATGCCTTCTGGATTTACCTAAATTTTTAGAAAAGTCATTTTAAAATTGCTTGCCGAGCAAAAAATTGCTGGTGTAAAATTATTTATCAATAATTTAGTATTGTTCATCCAATTATTTACTAATTTATATAATTATTAGCTTTATATTTTAAAAACGCAAAATTAGCTCTTTTTTTTTACTTGGAGCACAAGAAACTGACAGAAAAGTAAAAATTCTGAAGATGTATACAAACATGTCTTGAAATTAACATATTACTTGACATAAACATGTTCATATCTTCGATACTGGAGCACCCTTTATGTGTTGAATGGCAAATCACATTTTTCAACTCTAAGCAAGTCTCTAAATTATTTTGTTGTTGGATTTAGCTTATAGGTCAGGCTTTTTAGGCGTTTAAATTAGTATTAAGAAACAGGAAAGATTTAACTTCTTAGTGATTTTTTGGGCCACCCTGTAGGCCTGCACAGAAATGTTCTATTAAAAAGATTTTCCTTTTAACTTTAAAACAAACATACTTAAATTTTAAAAAATCGTAAAAAGAATTAAATAAAGAGTTAAAACTTGGCCAGATATACAGAGCGTTCTGTTTTAAAAAAATGTATCAACAATGAAAACTCTTTTTTTATTGTTAAGTACGACTTATCCCAAAAATATAGGTAAATCTAGGAGATATGATGGATGAAACCTCCTAGATATTTCACCCTGTAGATGAACACGAAAATTATTTTAGTTATGGGTAGCTTAATTTTATTATACCTCTGTTAAAAAATTGCTCCAAAAATGTGGAGGTTTTAAAACTATGTACCTCTTTATATGTCACAAAATATCTTGTAGAAACAAACCAAAAAAAAAAATTAATTTCAAATATCCCTGTATATTTGGGACAATAAACCAAAATATTTTAACATAAATTTGCCTTAATAAACTGTCAGAAATGTATAATTTCTTAAAATATATACAAGTGTATTACGATATTAACGTTTTAGTTGTGGTTAGTTGCATAATCAATATTATTTATTCGATACTGGACCACCCTGTATATGTTAAATGTTAAATCAAATTATTTTAACTCTAAATAAATATATAAAATATTATTCCGTTGGATTTAGATGAAATGTCACTCTTTTTATGCGTTTATATTGGAATTAATAAACAGTTAAGCTGCAACTTCTTAGTGATTTTTTTGGGCCGCCCTATAGAAATGCACAAGAATGTCCCATTAAAGATTTAAACTTGAAATATAAAGGTTAAATTAAATTTCTTTTTGGGTGGGCTTTATAGGCCCACCGAACCGACAATGTACCGTCAAACTACTGGAGCAATCAAGGGTACACCTTAAAACTCTAGTGGGACTGTACACAGGACCCTGCAGATTGAAATACCACATGCCTAAGATCGACCTAGCGGAAGACGCCGAGTGCCGCATGTGCATGGAGGGGGATGAATCGGCAGAACACATACTGTGCTCGTACCCAGCAATGAACGACTCAGATTCGCAATCCTCGGCAATGACACCTCATTGCCGAGGGAGGTAAAATATCTCTCTCCCAACAGGATCATCAGATTTATTAGAAGTCTGGACTTGGTTGGAGAAATATAAAAGGGTGTGTGCCACAATAGACCGATCGGTCGCGGGGGAAGGGTGTTATACCTACTCACTTTAAACCTAACCTAACCTAAGGTTAAATACTAACAAAAAATCATAATTTAATTGATAGTTTATTTACTTCGATTTAGCAACAATTCTTGAAGTGTGGATATTGTCTATATTGTTGCGATTAATTCATGCATTGTAAAAAAGAAAAAACACCATAGAATTTTCTATCTTTTTTTAACAAATTTTGAATTATTATTTATTTAATTGTTTTTGGTTTTCTTTGAGGTTGTTTGTTGGGTGGAAGGCAATGCAATTGCCGATCAACAAGCCACAAAGGTGCACAGGCCCCGTTTTACGGACCGAAAACTTTCTGCTACACAAGTAGAGATCACCTGATGGAAGAACCCAGAGAATGGGAAAAAAGGTATCACTGGAATGACGCTCTAGGCCAAAGACAGGGAAATAGATTCATCTCAAAATCGCCTAAGTATACTAAGAAGCTATAAGAGCTTTAAAAAAATGAACTCAGGTTTATTACCTATTTCCTGATAGGGTACGGCCCTCTGAAGTATCACCTCAAAAAGAAAGACTGACAATAAACGCTATAGGTTTTGTGGTAGATCGAGCGAAACCGCAGAACATATACTATGCGAATGCATGGAATAAACACGAAAATACCTGGAACCCACCGCTGTGTTCGCACGTCGTAGTCGTGGTTGGGCCCAGTAGGATCTTTTGGAACATGCGCTAGAGTTTCTGGTTATCGGCAACTCTTTTGGCTAGCGTATGGAACGGGATCCGAAGCTAAGATGAACTCAATGACATCCTGTGCCTTAAATATTTGTCTCCAACGGTGCCTCTGAGATACAGGGCGACCACTGACAAAGGTGCACTGACTGAAACGGATAAATCCGTTTCGAGAGGTGCCACCCAAGGTAACAAGCAGGCAAAGGTGCACCGACCGAAACGGGTTAATCTGTTTCGAAAGGTGCCCCTGAAATCACCGGCGCTTGTTTCACGGGGCAGGGCTAATCCATCCCGAACAAACAGGAGCTTAGAAAGGGATCCCTGAATCCAAACAGAAGGTAGACAGAACCGCTTTTATAGGGAAAAGGATTCCCTGGCTTTAAACAGAAAGCGGATAGGACCGTTTTCATAGGGTCAGACCGGAGATGCGGCCTCAGAAGGAAATTCTGGTTCCTGTAACAAGGACCTGGTAGCTACTTACGTCACTAGACCAATAGAAGAGGGCATGACGGATCTAATCGTCTGCTCGTCATACTCTCCAGGAGAGAGGGACACCAAAAAACATCAGAACACATATTGTCCTCGTGTCCGTTTGCGTCACGAATAAGAGGAGATGTAAGAATTCTCTCCTAGTCTGATATCGAATTCATTAGAAGTCTGATCCTATTGGGAGAAATATAAAAAGATGTGAGCTACAATAGACCGAGCGGTCGCCGTGGAGGGCGTAAAAAGTCCACTCGCATTAAACCTAACCTAACTCTAACCTGGAAGGAGCATTTTTGACCTGAAGATACAAACATTTCCAATTTCGGGAAAAGTTTGAACTCTAAGGGGATCAACTAATGTGGGGTATCCATAAAAGATCATCTTAGGTCGAAGTGGGAGTAGGGCTATTTTAAGACTTCTATTCTTTTGTAAATAAACAATTCTAGACATGTAACTTTTTAACAAGAGTTTCCTCACTGTAAAATACAAGAAACACACCTTTCACATTTTCTTATCTTAATATTTCTTTTATATACAAATTTTAAAAAAACATAGGAAACTCACAAATTGTCATCTTACGCTATAAATAAGGTATCAAATTTTAACATGTTAATATCCGACAATTAAATTTTTGAAATTAAAATTCAAGTTATTCAATTAGATTATTATTATTAGATTTTATTGACATTCCGTGACAAAAAATTGCTAAAAGATGTTTCTTAGATGTGGTTTACTTAATAGTACGCTTTTTAAATAATTATAAATTCTTACATGTTATCATACCAGATAATCTAAATCTTCTTGCATCAATGGCGTAAAATTCTCGTTTATTAATTTGATTATCATATCTCTCATTAGAGCGTTTCCATTTTGCCTTCCGTGACAAAATAACTTTTTTTTATCAACCAACGATGTTTCTTCCGATGTTGCTTCCTATTTTTAAATAGGTGCAAAGTATTAACTGCAAACTCTGTAACTGCTTGTGGAACTATCGCAGGAGAAACAATTGCTCTCTTTGCGGCCTAGCTTGACGAAATGTTGGCTCCTATATTTTCTTATTAATTCATGGACGTCGTGATGCGCTAGGATGATGCGCGCATCAGGTTCACGAAAAAGATTTGCTCAATAGAGTTCCGCTTTTACAAATACATATTAAAATAATATATTTAAAGACTCGACAACGTAAATACTACGTAAACCGTTCATTGTAAATTGTCATATAATATTGGTTAATTGTACAGCGTCCTGCCGGCATACAAAAACAACACATTTAGAGAACCTTAGGAACTTTTGGCATACACGTCTAGAGAAAAACCAAGCTTGTGATTCTGTGTACGACGGTTTTTTAAGAAAGTTAGGCACGTTTAAACTTATGGTTAGTCCATGTCAGTAGTCAAAATGACGCCCTGCCGGCGTACTATTTTGACAAAAAAATAGCGATAATTTATTACATGTTTAGTGCCAAAAAACAGATTTGAGTTTTTTTTTTTTTTAACATAGTTTTTAAACTTAAAAACTGGTTTGGAATAATCATTATTTGTTTATTATATCTTTTGTTTTCTTAATTAAACCATTAAAAAATTATATGTTTTATAAATTATATATTATTTAAAATAAAAGTTAAATTTTACAGCAAAAAGCAGAAAAATTTCTATCTTAACCCTCATTGTAGCTTTTAACCATATCAAAGAAAACAATGCATCAGATAACTTTTATATACCATCTTTGAAGGGCATACTCCTAAATCTTGGCAGGAGACTATTGTTTTCCGTTTTCAATTTATATGAAATTTCCTTAGCAACGATCTGCTCTCTTTTCTCTCATTCGAAATGTCAATGAGGAACTTGGCCTAACTGTAAAAATATACATACTGGTTCCGGAATTATCCATAAACGTACAGTTAGAAGAACGAATTAATTTGCTAACATACGTCCTGTTAGCATTATAGATGGTCTGTACAAAAGTACTTCTAAAAGCGCTTCTAACCCCTGTTACATAAGTTTTCAGAAAAATATTAAAACTACTTGTTTCTATTCAAATAAACTTTTATTTTTTCAAACTTATTATATTATTAAATCAATCATTGCTATACAAAAATAATTTAATTTATTGCCGCTAAGGGTCCGTTTTCTTCTATGACTTGTAATATATGCCTAACTGGTCTCATGAGGTTTTGGACATCATGTATATTTATTTCTCTTACTTTTTGGAAGATTCGCTGCCAAAGTTCTTGTTCGTTTCGTGCTTCCCAGCCGTGATCGTAGGCTTTCTGAGCCAATGGAGTCCAGAAAGTCTTATTTTGCCTGGCTTGGGGAACATTAGGGAGGTTATCAATCCTGGGCACATACGAAATATTTCTTGCTTCCAGCCAGTCAAGTGTAGCTCCCGCATAATGTGCTAATCTGGCCAAAACATATAATTTCCATCACCGTGGTGTTCTTTGATAAAATTAAGCAATTTAGTTATACAATCTCTGATGTAGACCTCGACATTCACTGCCTTTCCTTTTATATGACCAATAAAAGGTCTGGATACATATTTTTTTGATATGGCACACCATACCAATACTTTATCTGAAAACTTAGCTTTGGCTTTATATCTAACTTCATTAGGGGTCTCTTCTATATTGTCGGTGTAAAATCCAGAATTTCCTGGTAGTTCTGCATGGCTAAGGGTGAAAAGGCTATTTTTCATCATCCATGACAATCGATCTGTTATTCTCGAAGCGAACTCGCCTTAAATTGCGACAGCACCTGCGTATTCTTCTGGCTGAACATCAGTATATTTGGGTGTCTTTTTTCTTTTTCGGTATTTTAAACCCTTTCTAGCAATATACCGAGAAACAGTTGCGTTGGAAATTCAGAAGCGACATTCAACCTTTTTGGTAGACTGTCCAACGACATTTTTCACTCTTCTAACTAATCTTTCCTGCTGGGCATCAGACAACTCTAGTAGTCGACCACTTTTCGGGAGGTTCATACATGAGATTTCTTCTTCACATTCCCGAACTTTGTATATATATATATATATATATATATATATATATATATATATATATATATATATATATATATATATATATATATATATATATATATATATATATATATATATATATATATATATATGGTGGATTTCGAAATATTTTCGCCTTGAAAAATCCTTACAACTTCTTTTTTGGTCATTTGCCCAACTAGTTTATAAATACTTCTACGAATATCTAGCTTGTATGCCTTTGAGAAATAAATTATAACAACTATGACATATTTATCAAAATGACGAAACCATAGCAAGTGTAAATTCCAAGGATCACTTGATATTCGGCATCCAATTTCTGCGAAACACTTGGATTTTTTTTCTCAAAACTTCTGTAACAGGGGTTTTGATCTGTTAAATCTATCATTATAGTCACGTCCTTGTTGCTACAATTGCAGCGTTATACGAATATCATATATTCGGCGACTCTGACCATTTTATAAAATCTAAATACAGACAACCAGCATTTTGTCAGTATTCAATAGATTTTTGTTCTGGATTATGAAATATTATTCCTTGTCGCCCTCATTATAATATTTATAAAGTAATGACTAACTTCTCTGACAATTGTTTTTATCTTTTAGTATAAATCTTTTGCCCAAATAGGAGTTACTTTTATGTTAAGTGACTTGAGCCACTGCGGTGCTTATCCCACTGCTATGCTTGCTTGCCTGCATAAAAGCATTAATATTTTAACTTGAAAATGGTAAATAAAAATTATAGATTGATTTTTATGCTTAATAAGTGAGGTTCTAGACTTTATATTTACAAAAAATTAAAGGTCACGGCGTCTGCCTAAACACAAATGCAGAAACTCACAACTAGTCGTATAAATGCCTTTATTGCAAATGGCTAAACGGCATCACAGTCTTTTGTGTCACACATCTGCCGCCATACAATGATCCCGATCCTTTCAGGGTCGTATTAAGGTCGAATTTCTTGGGTCATTAAGCGGTAAATGGTAGGTAGCGCGTGTAGGGTCAATAAAGGTGTTTTTGCTGATGAAAGAAGGGTCACATAAAAGGAGTAGTACATGTGCGTGTACAAACTTGGAAACTCCCAATTGCCTTATTATTAGCAGATGTCTCTTTAAGTATACATATTTGTATATTACTGCAAATACTGCTCGATATTAGTTGAAATTAAGTAATTTTATTGTTTATTATTTTTATTTCTATCACATTCTTAGTAACCAGGGTTTAAAATAAGCTTCATTTAGCTTATTTAAGTTGCCTTAAGAGCACTGAGACTGCCGAAGATTCATCCTTTACAGAGGTTCATCATATTAGTGATCATTGTTTAATCTTTAAAAAACTGATATTTAATTTAGTAAATAAAAAAGTACATGGAGAGGTAATTTTTATTTTTAAATTTACAAAAACACATTTAAATATTAACCCTAGGATACTAAGAAAGCAGTTATTTTTTAGATTTTAAGGGTGGCCCGAAATTATCGCTTTTCCTAATAAATACATTTCAAATTTTTTCAGAGCACAGAAGCCACAAAAACAAAGGAATCGTTTTTGGGTTTAAAAAAATTGTTTTAAAACAATTCTAGAAATATTACATGCAAAACGAATTCCAGAATATTGTTTCTTGAAAAATTATTAACAAAATTACAACCTTCTTAAAAGGCAATATATACAGGGTGTCCCAAAAGTAATGAGACACAGAGCAACAGCAGATTCCTTGGATAGAAATAATTCAATTAACGTAAACTTGCCTTATAACAAAGTTGATAATTACTAAGATACAGGGTGTCAACCTTTTAATTTTATTTTTATTTTTTCGTAATAATTTATTTACTAAAAGACATAGCGGTACAAAATTAGGGATTTGAAGGTTTTTTAAAAGGAGAAATTGAAATTCGTTCTTACTTTTGATGTTGCTAGCAGAGGGCGCCAGCTACGGCCTACCCCACGTGTTTTAGATGGCATACTTTTTTGAGCTTGGTATATTGACTTTTTTTTAAAAAGAAGTTACTATAATCCCCGCTGCGTCAAAAATGTATTCTTCATTTAAGTTTCTAGGAGCAACTGTTTTCGAGATAAACGCACTTTAAAGGACCCCGAAATTTTTCCATGGAACATGGGTTTTGGCCAATTGTTTTCAAACTTTGCAAAATAATACTTTTCAACACGCTAATTAAAAGACTCCACGGGCACAAAACCCGAAAATTCCTCTAACCCCCTCAAAATCAGCCTTAAAGGTCACTGGGGATTTGGAGCCTTTTGAGGGTGATTTTGGGGAGATTTGAGGGGTTTTCAAGTTTTGTGCCCGTGGAGACTTTTGATTAGTGTGTTGAAAACTATTACTTTGCAAAGTTTAAAAACAATTGGCCAAAACCAATTTTCCAATAAAAATTAAGGGGTCCTTTAAACCGAGTCTTCTCTAAAACAGTTGCTTCTAGAGATCTAAATAAAGTAAACAATTTTGACGCAGAGGGAATTATAGTAACTTCTTTTTTAATAAACAGGTTAATATGGCAACCTTTAGAAATGTTATGCCATCTAAAACAAGTGTGGTAGGCAGTAGCTGGCGCCCTCTACCAGCAACATCAAAATCATGGATAAATTTGAATTTCTCGCCTCAAAGAAGCCCCGAATCCCAAACTTTGTACCACTATGTCATTTAGCTAAGAAATTATTACGAAAAAACGAAAATCAAATTAAAATTTTAACACCCTGTATCTTAGTTATTATCAATGGGATAAGGCAAGTTTACGTTAATTGCATTATTTCTACCTAAGGAATCTGCTGTTCCTCTAGGTCTCATTACTTCTGGGTCACCCTGTATATTATACAAAAGCTCTGAACATTTTATTGCTTTTAAAGACATACTTCAGCCGATCATGAACCAAACCATTTTTTTTTTTTGATATAAACAAGGCGACAATAAACAAATCAAAAAGAAAATATAGGTGACTAGTAGCATCCAAAATGGTGATAAAGAACTTGAGTAGATCTCAAACCTATAATGTATAAAGCTTTTTAAATGGTAACACTAAAAATTCTAAAAAATAACTTTAGTCTGGTATAGAATGTGTCCTAGAAGATATTGCAAAGTAAACAAACCAACTGCAGTCTGAGCTCCAGGTCAAAATCCATCTAGAAAATAAAGAGAGAAACAGATAACTCAACTAATTAGTATAATTTCTATAAGAATAAAAACAATCAAAAATTTTGTACAATTTTGTTTCAATTCTTTGGATTTTAAGGAAAAAATTAACAAGTTAGCAAGTTCACATTTTTTTTTTAAATACCTACGAGGAAAGCCACAAATATGGCCCTGTTATTTGGTCGTTGGATGACACTGTACATATTAAATTTTTCTAAAGGAGCAATCTAATATAGTAATACAAGTAATTTATTTTTTAGCACTTTTTATATAGCTTGTATACCCGTTAAATAAATCGTTGATCTATCATGTTAGGCCATTTTTGGTCAAGTAATAAGGTTATAAACAAATTATTACAACTTGTAAACTTTCTAAAAGTACTAGCAAGTTAGATAAACAATAATTTAAATAGGTTTTGGCTTTCAAATTTTTTTAAATGGTAATTTAACCGTAAACAAATTTAAACTTAATATAAGTTTTAAGACTGGTGGTGAATAAAATTCCGAAACTGATAAATAACTAGACATGCGCTAATCTTAAACGGGTTCAGTTCTCGTTCTTAATCGGTTCATTAAATAATTTGCGAACAAAGCTAATAGGCCTTTTAAGGGTATGCTTAGCGCAAACGTGTCCGCCATGTAAAAGGCGGCAATATGAAAGTGTCGGCTACTTTTTATAAATATGACTCGGCAACAAGCATTATCACCTCTAATATGAGTGCAAATAAAAAATTATTTGATGGTGCAGTGTATCCTATTGTAGAAGCCCACAATAATAATTGTTTTCAGTTACGACGATTGTTGAAGTGCCATGGTCGTCCTCAAGGAGAAAATAAAGCCGAACTAGTTGAGAAGTTAGGATAATAATAATTAAGATGTCAAGTAGAACTGTATTCTACCTGTTGTGGTTAGTTGTGGTAATAAGTAAAAATAATTACAAAAAACAAAAAAATAATTATTATTTCTATGTTTTTTAGCGAGGTTCTAGTGACTTTTACCTAGGACAAAATTTATTATTTGAAGTTATGGCGCGAGCTATCATATTTATAATTAATTAAATATATTACCTTATCATTGATTTTCTTTTTTACACAAATGGGGTTTGGATATTCGCTTGTTGGACCGGACCACATTTTCTTTTAAAATGATGTGTCTTTATTAACATTATCGATTCCTTGGTATCGACCATCACCTCATCCACACCGCTTCACCCACATATCGCACTTAACACATTTGGGACAAAAATAACTAGTTTTCGGTGATATTCAAAACAAGGCTTTGGAAAACTAATAAAATAATAGATATTCTCCTAAAAGGATTTACTACAGGTATCTTCTTCTTCTTCTTCCTGGGAGCCGTCTTTCACTACCGGAGGCAGCGCAGCCTCTTGGGCTTTTTGTGCCTAATCTTCCATTGTCTTTTATACCAATCCTATTTATTTATTTATTTATTTATTTACGGGTATGAAAACCCATTAAAAATACAATAACAAACACAATAATATACATAACAAAATATTAAAACTAAATTACCTATGTTAAAAACAATATTTGATAATACAGTTAAAAATATACATAAATAATATAATTTGACATTTGCAAGTTTACCTTTAATTGAACTAAAGGAAAGGGAGAAAAAGTCTAAATTCACCCTATTACCATTAGCTGCAATTCTCCACTATAGTTACATCGATGAATTTGTATCGCAAATAGTTCTGAAGCCCTAGTTTGTCTATTAGGTGCTCTAAAGCCAACCTGAGATAACAAATCCGGACAGTCTATTACACCATTAATAAGTTTAAAAAGAAAACAAATATCAGCTTTTACCCTTCTGTGCTCCAAATTATCCAATCCCAAATAAGTTCTGGCCTCATCATAATTGAAAAAAGTAAGTGGAAAGTTTGTTCTAAAACATGCCAATTTAATATATTTATTTTGCACCTTCTCAAGGTTAGACACATGTACCAAATAGGAGGAAGACCATACACAGGACAAATATTCCATTCTTGAACGTACCAAGCTATTATAAAGAAAATTAAGGCATTTAATGTTTGTGAATCCACGTGAAAACCTGTTAATGAAGCCTAACAATTTAAATTATTTATTAACAATAGAATCGTAATGAAGATAGTGTCCAAAATAAGTCCCAAATCTGAAATTGAGGACACTCTTTCAAGACTTTCTCCTGAATTTTATAATCAAAGTTCATACAATTTGTAGTTCTTCGAAAGCCTATACATTAACACTTTTTGATATTTAAAGCAAGTTTATTAGCAGAACACCATTCATTTAGGCGGTTCAAATCATCCTGCAATGATACACAGTCATCCAAAGTTTTTATAATTCTAAATAACTTGAAGTCATCAGCATAAAAAAGATGTTCTGAATGAATTTGTTTAGTTAAGTCGTTAATAAATAAATTAAATAAATATGGACCCAAATGACTCCCTTGAGGTACACCTGATGTTACTAGGATATCTCGAGAAGTAAATCCTTTTATTCTTAGATTTTGTTTACGTCCAGTTAAATAGGTTTTAAACCATGACAGCATGCTACCAGTCACACCCCATCTTTCAAGCTTTTTTAAAAGAAGGTCATGACTTACAGTGTCAACGGCTCTGAAAAGTCAGTGTAGACAGAATCAACTTGGCAGCGACCCTCCAAAGCCTTCAACACATACTGAGTATAAAGCGTCATATTTGTTGCAGAAGATCTATTTCTATAAAAGCCATGTTGTCTAGAAGTTATTAAGAGTAACAAAGAAACAGTTAGCTGGTTGCATACTAGCTTCTCAAATAATTTTGGAAATGAATTAGAAATAGCTACTCCTCTATAATTACGAACATCAGACCTATTACCTGACTTGAAAATAGGACTGACAAAACTGTGTTTCCAGAGATCAGGAAAGATACCATTCTTCAGAGACATATTAAACAATATCCATAAAGGTGTAGAGAGTGAATAGACACAATTAATTAAAAAGTTTTGGGGTACCCCGTCGGGTCCTGGACCTTTGCTTCCCTTGAGTTGAACTATACTGTCAACAGCGGCCAGAGTTATACTAACATTACTAAAATCTAAAGTATTATCGCAAGGAAAGTCATCAGTTGAACCTGAGTGACCAAAATCAGATTTATATACATCTTGAAAACATGTTGCAAACAAATCGACAATTGATGTTCCATCCGACGCGGTTTGTTCGTCCAAAAACACACATCCAGGTACAGAACTTTCATCTCTATGAGAACGAACAAAGTTTCCAAAAGACTCGAATGTCTTCCTCAACTGAATTTTCAATATTTTTTAAATACTCAGCATAACACTGTTTTATTAAAGATTTGCATTGCCTTCGTAAATTTGAGTATCCTCCCATAAGTCTTGTTTCTTCTACAAGTCTGTATAACCCCGAGACTGGTTGGTTGATATATTCTGTGGGCTCATTTTCGGTTGCCCAAATAATGCCTGTACTAAAGGTATCACTGCGAAGTATGCATAAAAACAACGTTTTTTAGCCCTTTTCTTATATATATTCGATATTTAAATGAAAATATTTGCAGTATTATTTTATATGTCATGCACAAAAATTTGGATTGAACTGATTATTAAAAATTTATTATTACTGATTTTATTGCTAATTTTTTATAAACATATGCACTGTTAAAGATGCTTTGCTTTGACATGAAGCATTTATGTGGCCACAATATAAAGTGTTTAATTTTCTTTCGTCATTAAAATTATCCTTTTAATCATAATCTATATCTGTGCTTTATTGGGTTATCACATGATAAAATTAATACATTTCGGGAAAAACTGAAATCTATTGTACCAAAATAAAAAAAAATAAAACGTTATTTGACGTTCCTGACACATACAATTTAAAAGTGTTTACTGACATCCTCTCGACCTATTTAACCCACCCCCGATCGTAAAGTGAAACTATATACATCTGGTTAAAGAGGGTTTATAAACCCTTGTTTCTATGTAGTTACCCGACCTTTAAGAACTAATAGTGAGAAGAACTTGGTTATGCAAACTTTCTATAATATCAATATTTTTTTTGTTTAATATTTTACGAAACTATTGCTGATCGTATATTTACAATATGCCTTGTTTATAAAATTCTTCCAAGAACGATTAGATATATGCTTTGGTTTACCAATTTCTGTTTAATAAATAATGCTGACTTATATTTAAAAAGCCACTTATTTTGCATTTGTTTTGCTTGGGTAAATCTTTAACTTTGATTAAGACTTGCCCGTTGCCATATGTGGTGCGGTTTAAGTACATTTTTTGCAATCCTTCCACTGGATGTTTTTGCAGTAGTGCACAATCAGTTCAAAACTATCATTTTACTGACTGGAGTGACCAAAAACGTCTTAGTATACAAACCTGGTGTTCTATACATGTTTCACTCCATCAACCACCAATACCACAGCTCGATTATTAGCATATAAGACTTAAAAGAGCAAAAGAGTTAAATTGGAAGAGTACAAGTATTAAAAAAGACCTCAAACACAGCCATATGGCGGTGAGACGTCAAATAAAACTGGTCTCATAGACGAACCTGTTTTCAAAATTTATCCCCATGATTCTTTGTCAAGTAAAATTTGGCACCTAGTTTTAGAAAATTAGATTTTGTGTTTAAAATGGCAAAATATTTAAAACCTAATAATTAACATTTTTTTTTAATATAAGCATGCAAATTTATTCTTTTTTTACGAAAAAGTGTACCCAACGGAATACAATATTTTACTAGGAAAAGGGATATTTACTAGAAAATAAAAGGAACAGTTATCTATACAAATGGCTCGAGGAAAAGAGGCCGCACAGGCTTCGGTTTCTATGTAGAAAGAACGAACTACAAGTTCTACGGAACAATGGAAAAATATGTAACCGTATTTCAGGCGGAAGTTATGGCAATAGCAAAAGTCATAGAATACTGCCTTAATAAAATATACAGGGGAAAAATAACCATATGTACTGACAGTAAGGCAGCGATGGGGGCGCTAATAAATACAGTGCTCAGATCAAAACTTACGAATAGATGTCGGGAAGCAATTAATAAACTAACGAAAACCGTCAGAGTTACCCTGCAATGGGTCCCTGGACACAAAGGGATCCCGGGAATGAAATGGCTGACAAACTCGCCAATTTGGGAGCTGAGGACAATGGACCTAAATATACCGTGGGAATCTCTTACAATACGGATATGACAGAAATAGCACCATGGATAGAGAAACGGTTCGATGAGAACTGGAAAAAGACAAAAGCCAGACAATCAAAGGCTATTATTGGGAAAAAACTATGGAAGGACCTACCCATGAACACAAAGGACTTCAATGGGGTGCAAATGAGAAACCTGACAGCTATACTGATAGGTCATTGTAGAAACAGACAATATCTTAACAAGATAGGAAAAAGTGAGACAAGTACATGTAGATGGTGTGAAGAGGGATGAGAGGACGCCATACATGTACTTAGAGATTGCCCAGCAATAAGGCACATCAGGGGGAAATGTCTAGGTAAGGCATGGCTGGACCTAAATGACATAAGATTCCTACCACTAACGGGACTCGCATCACAAGTGCATGAGTAAATTAGGGCTCTAGTAAGCAAAATCATATATCAGTGTAAAAGGAATGTGACGAAACCTGTGTATGCTTAAGGGTTGGTGTAGAGCATAATAGGCTTAGGCCTCAGTGCTCAGGGCCCCAGCGAGAAAACTCACCATGCTACGATAGATAGATAGATAGATAGATAGATACTAGAAATTTAAAACTATTTATAAAAAAATAAATATAAAATAAATTAATAGTAAGAAAACATTAAAAAAAAATAAATCTATCAATTATTACATTTTACAATTTAAATGATATACAATATGTAACTTGATCTAGATATAAGGAATTCTAAGAAAAAAATAGTATGTTTAATTTTGTTGGGTAAATCTTGGACCAAGCTTTTATATCATATAAATTGTAATGTAGTAAATCGATGAATTTGATTTAATTTAAAATTTATTTTATTCTTTTAGAACTTGTCAAGTATAAGCTTGTTTTTTAAAATGTTTTTTTACTTTCAATTTAGTTTATAAAATAATATAACTTTTAGCCTATATTAAAAGTTTAGCCTACTATATACGAGAATTAGCCGACCTTTGTTTAAAAAAATCAATTAAATTAAAAAGAAAAAACAATAGTATTCTCTTAAAGTTATCTAATGCATTGCTTTTTACGATATGGTTAAAAGCAACAATGTAGGTTAAATAAACAATAATTGTTATTTCCAATAGACATTTGTAAGGTATCTTTGATGTCACCAGATAGAAATTTTACTAATTTTTGCTGTTAAAATTTATATTATTTTAAATAATATATAATGTACGAAACATATAATTATTTTTGTTTAATAAGAAAACAGAAAAAACACAAAAAATGTGTGTTTCATAAGAAATGTCTAGTATGATTTGTAGAATCCAGAAACCAAAGTTATGTATCGTGTGCTGTTCCACACAGGTTTTATTTGTCATAACTTTAGCATCGTCAAAGAATATAAATATTATTTTTTTTACTTCATAGGTATGTTTTCTTTAGATATTTTAAAATAAAATGTAATACAGTTACTTTTTTCTCCAGCAGACCTTTTTCTGAAAAAGATAACGTTGACCGAATTTCCATGGACATTACATTCGTATTTGTTCCCAAACACATTTCGCTATTCCAGTTTTCACTAAAGTGTGAAAAACTGCAAAATAGTAGGCCGGCACGAAGACCCGCTCTTTTATGGATCATTTTTAAGATTGACATGGATCAAGTTTAAATGTGTCTTACTTCCTTAAAAAGCATCATACAGTCTCGATTTAATGGGCTAGAAGCTTGGATGTTTTTCTAGACGTGTATGCAAAAATAAGTTCTGCTAGGAAGTACCTATGGATCAATTCTGTATCGTACTCAAATGTGTCGTTTTTGTACTGCCTGCAGGACGCTGTACAATTAACCATGGAATTAAAACACCTATCACATTTTTGTTTAATACAAAATAAAACTATAATACCGGGTGACACAGCGGACATGTAACAGTCCATGACTTTTTTATTTATTAGAATTAATTTTTGAAATTGGGATAATATACCTGTCATAAGGACACGCTTTTAATGACAAATAAACCAATTTTTTTATTTCCGCTTTAACCGAAAGTAACCATAAATTTAAATTTTTAAATAGCACCCTGTATATATTTTTAGCTTACCTGATCTGCCTCTAAATTCTCTTTTTAACCATGTGTCACAGTTGTCATTTTATTTTAAAATGGCTGCCAAAATCGATTTTTTTCCAAACTGCAAATTATCAGAATGTAAAAGGCGTTAAGATGTGAAAAATAAGGCGTAAAAATATTTGTGATTTTGTTACTTCTTATTTAATTAATAAGAGTTAGGAATAAAGGTTAATTTTTAAAATTTTAGAAATATATTTTTTTAACGCTTAATATCCCTAAATCCAAAATAGAAAACTTTAAATATTAATAAATTTAACTTTAGATCAAACGTTTACTATTTCATATAATTTATCAAAACTGGTATGCACAACTGAACTTTTTAACAAAATCGCAAAATTATACATATATCTACATTGATTCGCAAGTCCTTATAATAAGTATAAGTACAGGTAACAATAATGCGTCAAGTAGCATATGGTTAACAAAAATGTTAAACATATCAAGAGATCCACAAAATGATAAGACATTTTTCTGTACAAATCAAAGAAATTAAATTAATAATTAAACAAATTTAATTAATAATTAACAAAGGTGAAGTAAACAATTATCATAGAGAAATGTAGATATGTATAATTTTGCTTTGTTAAAAAAGTCAGTTCTTTAAACTAGTTCTGATAAATTATATAAAATAGTAAATGTTTGATCTAATGTTACATTAAATGAAAATTGGAATCTTCTATTTTGGATTTTAAAATATTAAGCATTAAAAAAATAGATTTCCAAAATTTTAAAAATTAACCTCCATTTCCAACTCTTCTTAATTAAATAAAAATTAACAAAATCACAAATATTTTTACACCTTATTTTTACATAATATAACGCCTTTTAAAAGCAGATAATTTGTAATTGTCACATCATGGCCTACTAAAACTTTGGGAATAAAAGATTTTGGCAGCCATATTAAAATCAAATGACAATGGTGACACAGGGTTGACAAGAGAATTTTGAGGCGGATCAAGTAGGCTAAAAAGATATACAGGGTGCCATTTAAAATTTTAAATGTAAGGTTACTTCCAGTTAAAGCGGAAGTGAAAAAAATGGTTTTATTTAGTCATAAAAAGCGTGTCCTTATGATAGGTGCGTCACGTAAATTTCAAAAATTAATTCTTATAAATAAAAAAGTTATGGGCTGTAACATATCCGCTGTGCCACCCGGTATATCAATTCTAGTGACATATACAATTTAAAAGTGTCTACTGCTTGACCCATTTTAACCACCCCGATGGTAAAGTGAAACTACATGCATTTGTTAAAAGAGGGTTTGTACACCCCTGTCCCTAGTTACCCGGACAATAAAGAACTAACAATAAGGAGAAATTGGCAACAGTTGCAAACAGTTTCTAATATCGCCAAATATCGTTTGTTTCGATATTTTATGGAACAATTGTGGATGGCTTAGTTTCCCCGGGGTGCACTAAATTATCATACAAACATGACTTGATAAAAGAACAAATTTAAAATAGGGTTACTTTTATTTATAAGTATTAAGTTTAAAGCATTTATATAGGCTATTGCAGAAAGGAAATTAAGTCATAAGTCATAACTTTCAAAATGATCGAGAAGCAAAAATTGTACTAATAAACTTGGCCTTTTATCAAAAACAATACTTATGGGATGTAACAGGTGAAAGGGACGCTTGCTGATATTATATATATATATATATATATATATATATATATATATATATATATATATATATATATATATATATATATATATATATATATATATATATATATATATATATATATATAACAAACATTGCGAGTCCGGAACTCTGCTCAGTACTAACATAATATCTGAACGAGCCACCCGACAAGGTTTAAAAGAAGTAAAAAATATTCTGAATTTGGTAGAAGATGATGCAATGACTAGCTCACGAAGATTTTCTACTCAATTGGTCATTCCACAAAAAAGAGAAATAAACACGCTCCATGAGCAAAGCCTATATCCATACCATGTACAGCGTGTACAGCACCTACAACCGGAAGATTATGTTAAGCGTATGCAACTTTGTGCTTGGATAAATAATAATCGTCCTGTTGTATCGCGTATTTACCGATGCAGCACCCGTGATGGCATCCATAATACTCACAACTCTCATGTATGGTCGGACAAAAATCTATACGCAACAGTCGAAACTAATTTTTTGCACAAGTTTTCGGTAAACGAGTGGTGTGGTATGGTCGACACTTATTTAATTGGCCCACACATTTTCGAAAATCCTCTCACAGGAGAGAACTACCTATTTTTTTTTGCGAAATGAGTTAAAAGCATTATTAGAGAAAGTTCCTTTAAACATCAGAATGCAAATGTATTATTAGCACGATGGAGCTTCCGTATATTTCGCTCGTCTGGTCATGGTGGTTTCATAGTCCTGGAAACTCTCTGACGAAGAGTTTCCAGGACTATGGATTGGTCGCGGTGGTCCTATAAGTTAGCCTCCAAGATCTCCAGACCTCACACCACTGGACTATTGTTTGTGGGGCTGGTTTAAAAATGAGGTGTTCAAAGTGAAAGTCGACACTCGTGAGGCCCTAATTCGACGCATTAAAAATGCGGCAGTGTTTCCCAAAAAAGACATAAATCACTCAAAAAAGCAACAAGAGCCCTTCGCAGAAGAATGTGTTTACAGGTTAATGGCTTTATTTTTGAACATTTGTTAAAATAGCGCTATATTTTAAAAACAAATGAGAATCGTATAAGAACATATGGCTTTTTAAAATTATTTTTCGGCACAATACACACCTGAGTTTGGTGCGTTCCTCCTGACATACTTGCATATATATATATATATATATATATATATATATATATATATATATATATATATATATATATATATATATATATATATATACAGTAAAGGCACTGTACTGGTGAACATAGGAGGCTCCTGGACGATTTTGATGAACCCAATTCTAAAATACCACACACAATCTTGTGGCATGCATTTCAATTTCGTCTCTGTTTCCTTAGTTGGCTTATTTTTGGTTGGGACTGGTGGGGAATGCGGTGATAAATTCGGAAGAATTATCTGCCCAGTTTAGGTTGTGTACTCAGCTGTTTTTATTTTCAGTTAGAGGATGCAATGTTTGTAGGCAAGTAACAAGAGCCTAGCTAGCGTCAATCGACTTCGATCTGATTTTTTATAAAGCTATAAATTTAAAAATTAGTTGCGCGATGAGACCGCAACGTTGCTGCGGTCTTAAAACCAAACAGTTTTTCCTAATAAAATAAAATAATTTTTTCTAATAAATAATGAAACGTAGAAGATATTCTTAAGAAAACAATTTAATGTGCATTCATAAATATACAAAAACTCTTTCATGGGTTATCAAAGATGTCAAATAAACCACCTTGAGCCACAAAATTACCAAGATTGTCATAAAAACGCCTTCTGATATTTGCTAGAATGTTAAGGGTAATAATCCTAAAAGAATTCTCAATTTGTAATTGTAATTTTTGTAGATTAATAGCCCTATTCTCCTGAAACCATAAATTTCTGATTTTACGTGACCCCAGAGAAAATCGTTGGGTGACGAGACCATGAAGTGGAAATGTCGATTTTATCAGTAAAAACAATGTTTATAAATGCATTGTTATTTTTCATCATTTCCATTACAGTTTTAAAAATTGTATTTGTCTAAAATGATCATCAGGGTTAATTTCGTGGGTTTTTCTAACTTTGTAGGAGCGGTATAAATTTTTTTCAGCACTCTTTCCCACTGACCTTTTGCACAAATCAACCTGTTCTGCAATTGTATTAATGGAAACTGTAGGATTTTTAATAACACTTGTCACTACCTTAATTTCTTTCATTTTCCTTTCCTGGTTTTTTTTTTCTGGGGCACTATCATGTTTATGCTTTCTTGAGCAAACAAACCAAATGTCAGAAAGTTTTTAATGACTCGGTAAAAAGTAGAAATCGTGGAGTCGGCTTAGTTATAAATAAATTAATAAATAATTCCCTAATTCCCCTAACAGGATTTCCACGGTGATACCATTCAAATATTTTAATTTTCTTCAGTTCGTAAACATCCATTACTAATAATAATTATTTTATAAAAAAACTTTTGTCAAATATTCGACACTGTACAACTATTGCTGTCGAGCGTTCGATACTAAAGAATTATTTCAGAAATAAACGTATTTGAATTGTTTGCTGGAAGATTATTGATCGATACAATGCGTGCGGCGTTTTTAGGTACATCCAAAATCGTCTAAGATTGTCCTATGTTCGCAGTAATTTTGCGCTTTACTGTATATATATATATATATATATATATATATATATATATATATATATATATATATATATATATATATATATATATATATATATATATATATATATATATATATATATATATATATATATACATATATATATATATATATATATATATATATATATATATATATATATATATATATATATATATATATATATATATATATATATATATATATATACATATATATATATATATATATATATATATATATATATATATATATATATATATATATATATATATATATATATATATATATATATATATATATATATATATATATATACATATATATATATATATATATATATATATATATATATATATATATATATATATATATATATATATATATATATATGAGCATAGGTAGGTGCCATGCGCATGGGATCTCAACCTTAAGAGAGCAGAAGTCGGTTGAATTATGGAAAAGTTGTAGCCAGGTGCCTAACAACATGCCTACAGAAAGCCAAATTGATACCTCCGATATCTCGGAAAACGAAATATTCTGCCGATTCTGTTTTGCTGACGTTATTTGAAGAAATAGCAAAACAAAAGACACTTTTTGCGTGCCACTTTTGAGCTCTTACAAAACAATGCTGATAGATTTTTCAGAACGCTTTGTTTCGCTTATCCACATCACTTTATTTTTTTAAATACGGCACTCAATTGTTTATGGCATTTTTTTTAAAGCAGTTGTAATTCCAATTACAATGATGTATAACACTTAATATTTTTCTGTTAAATAAACATATTTTCCATAAGAGGCAATGAGTTAGACAAGGTACGCACATCATTTTCTTATAGGGGCGTTCCATCTTTGTTAATAAATATTAAGTGTTATACATTTTTGTAAGGGGTTCAAAAAAATTAAATAAAAAACCCAGGTCCGTAATTAAAAAAATAAAGTTGATGATGGTTTAACGAAAACAAAACGTCGTACGGAAGATCTCTCAACACTGTTTTGTAGAGCTTAAGAAGTGGCCATAAAAAAGTGTCTTTTGTTTTTTCATATCTCTTTAAATAACGTTAGGAAAAATTAAAAACGAAATTAGCAAATTTCGGTTTTTTCCGGATGTCTCCGGAAGTACTCGGAATATTACAACTTTCTAATAGGCATGTTGTTAGGCACCTAAATGCGCAACTTTGCCATAATTTAACCGACTTCGTATCTCTTAGGGATTCCGAGATCCCCATGCATGCACTCGAATTCGTGGCACCCTATATATATATATGGCATATATATATATATATATATATATATATATATATATATATATATATATATATATATATATATATATATATATATATATATATATATATATATATATATAGTATATATATATACAGGGTCCTGCAGCTCACCTCCTGGTCTTATGGGTAGCTCTTCTATTATTCACTGTAAAATTTTCATATTTTGCAGATCGTTACCTTTAACCTACGGTGCATTTCAGAAAATAATTTTGGTTATACAGGGTGTCGCAAAAAGTGACGTCACTTATTGGTGCATTTTTTTAAATATGGAACACTGTGTTTTTTTTTATATAATAGGTACCTCTTGTAGTCAGCTATCTTCCTCTAAAATTTTGTCAACATCGGTTCAGTAATTTCAGAGAAAAAAATAAATTAAAAAAACTTTTGCACCATTGCATTAAAATAATAAAATACCCATAGGGCTTGATTAATAGAATTAAACAAGGAACTTATTAAGCAGGCTTATATCAGTCGCTCATGTCATGTTTAGTTAATTCGAACTGTACAGGGTGTCGAAAATTTAGTGTCAAACTCTTCAAATTTGAAAGCACTTTTATTTTTCTTATTTTAAATACGAGCCCCTGTATATTTTTAGAATTAAGTTAGATGTAGAATTAAAAAACAAACATTTATCTAATTATAACCCTATCGAAATTCCTAACACATTAAAAGTTATTCGTTAAAACTCATTTTTGCATGTATTTTAATAGAGGTACCTAAATATATAAAAAATACACAGTGTTCCATATAAAAAAATGCACCATCGTGACGTCACACTTTTTTGCGACACCCTGTATAACCAAAATTATTTTTCTGAAATGCACCGTAGGTTAAAGGTAGCGTCTGCAAAATATGAAAATTTTACAGTGAATAATAAATGAGCTACATAAGACGGGAGGTGAGCTACAGGACTCTGTATATATATATATATATATATATATATATATATATATATATATATATATATATATATATATATATATATATATATATATATATATATATATATATATATATATATATATATATATATATATATATATATGTACGCAATGCCTTGCCTGAAAACAGGGGTGTTTAAATTTGTATTTAATTTTTAAATTTTTCAAATAAAATCTATGATAATGTAAATACTTGAGTAAAAATTGGTATCTGGGGGTTTTTTGGTATGACGGATTCGAATTTAATCTTAGTATAGCTCTTACTTGTAGGGGGTGCCAACTGCAAGTCTTTTTACTATCTTGAGGAATTAAAACTTTTCGGTACGGCCCTGTATTACATTTTTAAGTAAATTACATAATTGTTTTGTTATTTTTACGTCAAAAAAGTATACCTGTTAGAATTTAATATAAACAACCGTTTTCGAGATTTTCGGATTTAAAAAAATTACGACGCATCTGATTTAATTTTTTTTTTTTATTTAAAAAAAATATAGAATTAAACAATATATATTTTAATTTTTAATACTATTATTGTTTTTAAATTATGTTCGGCAAAACTTAAAAAAAAAAATACAATAAAAAATGTAACACCTTGTATTTTGGAAACGAAGGCCTTGCGGACTAATATTTGTATAGACTTTTAGGTTTAGTTTTGGACCCTGACTACGTACCTGAAGTATTGACATTTCCTTATGAATCACCCTGTGTAGCTAAGATCTGAATCAAAGTAGTTATATCTGGAGGGTTGTTAAATATTTTTTTTACATTTTAAGAATACTAGTACATTTAAAAAAATATTTTAATTTGCAGTTTCTGACACACTCGTAAGCATAAGTCTATATAGCCTAACTGTAAAAACTTTTATTCTAAACAATAACAAATACTTAAGTATGAACGTTCAACATCGCGTTTTATAAACCAGATTTACTTCCTCAAGATATACTTAGCCAAATAAGAGTTCAAAAACAATGACACCCACACCCAAAAAATTCAATTAACGGCTTAATATTTTTAATCTGTGTGCCCTAACGGCATTAGGCTATTTAAAATAGATAGATAACAACTATACTTTTGTTCTGTATATGTTGCTTCAATTTCTGTAGGTTGAACATACAAGAGATGTTAACAGTGGATATTAATAAACTTGCCTAACTTTTGTTGTGTATAATACTGGTACATATGCATTAGATGGTAAGTAGGTAGATGCCATATCCCAAGGTTGACTATAGTGAAGAAATAGAATTAATTTAATAAAAATGTAAAACTGTTTTTTGGGAAACAAATAATAAAATGTTTGTTTCCAGAAGATTTTTTTAAATTTCGTCTTCTTAACAATGTTCTGGATTTTTCTTAGAGAAATCATACTTGATTCTTTATATATATTTATATATATATATATATATATATATATATATATATATATATATATATATATATATATATATATATATATATATACATATGAGAATTTTTTTTATTATAACGTTAAGAAAAAAATCGATTGCGCAGATCAACTCTGCATCACTTAAAACCTCAGAAACAATTGAACGATGCCGATTGTCATTTGTTATTTGGCAGTAAATTTGATATTTGTTAGGTCGGTTGACAGAAAGTCCCCTTATTTGTCAAAATATATAAGGATAAGTTGTTCAAAATTTAATTATTTGGCTATGTGTAAAATTTTAAGCCATTTGGATTAAAACAAAAATTTTGACATTTTTTTCCATAAAAATATTTTTGTTTGAAAATTTTTTCTTTACCATTTAGAAACAGTTTTTCCAGACCTAAAATGATGTTTCGGTACAGTTTTTTTTACTTTTGTAAGTAAGTCCTTTTTTCCAAAGAAAATTTTAAAAAATGGTATTTTTCGGAAACCCGAGTTGTCGCGTAGGCATTTTTTAAATACCGTAACTCGGAATTTCAAATATTAATTTTTAATTTGAAATTACTTGGATAAAAGCCAAAAGTTTTACAATTTTTTTTCTATAAAAATATTGAAATTTCGAGTTACGGTATTTAAAAAATGCCTATGCGACAACTCGGGTTTTATGGAAAAAAAAAATATCAAAATTTTTGTTTTTATCTAAATGGCTTAAAATTTTATACATAGCCAGAGAATTAAATTCTGAACAACTTACGGCCATAAAATTTTTTGATATAATATTTTATTTTTTTTCTTTAGTTCATTGCAACTGACAAATTTTTTGGTTTTTGTTTTTTTACGCGAAAACAGTACGTCGTACGAAAGTAAGTCTATGAACCAAATTAGCTCCAAAATAAATGGGGATTTTAAAAATAGTTTTGGTCTTTAGAAAAATCAATGACGTACCATTTTTTTTTAATTGTCAGTTCAAATCCCGTACAAACGTCACTGGTGATGATAACAAACTCACTTTTTTCTTAAAAGTAAATATAAATATATAAATATATATATATATATATATATATATATATATATATATATATATATATATATATATATATATATATATATATATATATATATATATATATATATATCTATATATCCATATATATATATATATATATATATATATATATATATATATATATGTATATATATATATATATATATATATATATATATATATATATATATATATATATATATATATATATATATGTATATATATATATATATATATATATATATGTTATATCGTAGGTTTTCACGGATGGTAGAATGAATTAAGTGGTTATTCCGGTTTCAATCCGTTCGTTTGGAAATGTAGAGGAACGACGTTTCGCCAAAATCTCATTTTGGCATTTTCAAGTTCTTGATTGTCTGCGACTCGTCTAGAACTGATGGTCGCATCTGCCTGCTGTCGAGTTTTTGTTGGGTTGTCTTGCTCTGTGATTGGTTGAAAGGTTGTAGCAGGCTCCGCCTCAAGGTGTGTGTGCTGTGCTTGTTCCTTGTTCGCTATTTTCTATTGAATCTGTTCTTGTTTTTCCTTTTGTTTGTTGATTTTTATCAAGATTTTCCATGTAGATGGGATATTCAGGGCATCGTCACGTCTATTTAGCTTCCGATTTTTCAATTTCTAGGGCTTCCTTATGGCGCGGACTCTATAGTGCTGTACCGGTGCTATTTCTCTTGTATTGCAAATCGATGTATGTCCGGTTTCTTATAGTGTTGAAATAGGGCCGATGTTGTTTGTTTGTTTTATGCTGTTTTTTATGTTCTTGAATTCTTTCTGATATTCGTCTGTTTGTTTGTCCAATGTACACCAGACAGTCTGCACATGGGATACTGTAAACCCATGATTTTCTTAGTTTGATTTTGTCTTTGGGTTTCCCAGGTTGGCTATTGTTTTTTGTGGTTTAAAAATGGGTTGTATGTTGTATTTTCTAGAACTCTTCCTACTCTGTCTGTGATTCCTTTTATGTATGGTATGGCGGCTTTGGTTTTTAGTTGTTCTTGGTTTTTATTTTTGTGTGTTTTCTTTGTCTTTTTTATGGCTTTTCTTATATCTGAGCAGCAGAAAACCATTTTATCTAAGAGCTGTTGATACATATTTGTCTTTCTGTTTTTTGTCTGGTTCTGTTAGACGTATGGATCTTGGAGATTAATGTGTTTATTACTGCTTTATAGGTTTTTGAGAGGGATGGTGGTGCGACTCGCGTTTAGGTGCACCTGTCCGTGTGTGTGGGTTTCGATATACACCATATCCAAGGGTCCCGTTTCGACTTCTTGGTAAGCAGGAGGTCTAAGAATGGAAGTTTATTGTCTTGTTCGATTTCTAGTGTAAACTGTATTCTTTGGTGGATGCTATTTAAATATGTGAGAAAACTGTCCAGTTGTTCTTTGCCGTGTTGCCATATTATAAATATATCATCTACATAACGTTTCCAGAGTTTTGGTTTTAAAGGTGCGTTCTTTAGGTTTCCCCAAAGTAGATCAAATGGTTGGCAAGGGAGAGATTGGGGATCCCTTTCCCTGTCTGTTTGTTTGTATATCTGGTTATTGAACAAAAAAAGGGTTTTTTTTTTAAAACAGTGCGGCGAGTTCTATCGTGTATGCTGGAAATCTTCGTTCATAGCGATTTTGTCTAAGGCTTCATCTTTTGGGTATACTGGGGAAGGATATACCCCCCGACGGGCAGAGATGTTTTCATTAGTAAATCCAAATTTTTTGGGGGAGCAAACTGTATTTTTTAAAAAAGGAATCGGGAGTTCCACGAGGGCATTAGGTGTGTAGGTTTTTTTCCCAAATTTTTGTGTTGAGACCCACTGCGCTTACTATTGGTCTGGGGGGAGCTTTGTTTATGAATTTTCGAGGCCTAATTTTGGGCACTGCCGATTTTTTTTTTTAAATGATTTTTCTACTTGGGCCCAAAATTCAGGTTTTAACCCGTTTGGTTGTTTTTTCCAGGTATGTTTTTGGGTCTCTATTTGTTTTTGAAGAGGCGTTTTTTTAGGAGGTCATTTTCTTAGTCCGTTGTGTTCATTAAAACCCGTCGCATTCCTTTTGTCCGTGGTACTATTGTTATTTCTTTGTTTTTCTTTAGAGATGGGTTTTTTTCGGCTGAGTTGTTTGGGTGTGGGGGCGGTTGATTTTTTTTTTGGGGATCTTTTTCGGTTTGTTCCGCATTTTTTCGGGAATGTTCTCAGAGCGGCTTCTACATTTGAGACTATTTCGTGGGCATTTTTTGGTGTTACTGCATAGTTAAAACCTTTGGGGTACAGATATTTCGGGTTCAGTTGGAGGGAGATGTGTGGGCTAGTTTGTTGTATTGACATTTCCTCATGAATCACCCTGTATATATATTTACAGGTAAGGTTTGGATTAATAATGAAATAAAGCTAATTAAAAAACCCGTTTTTATTTAAAACATACACCCTAAACTTGAACACTAAAAACTATTTAGCAATAATAAAAAAACCTTGATTAAAGCCGATATATCTCGAACCATTACTTTCTTTCAGAATCACACTGGGACTGCTGTGAAAACCGAATTGATGTAAATTAAAAAATTTGCATTATCGCGCATAAGAAATTACACCAATTTAAAAATAGCTTTTAACATGATATAACCGTGACAAATACACGGTCAAAACCAGTAAGGCCGAGATAAAGACAATAAAACAGGAACGTCAATCCAGTGGCATTTTAACCAAATCATCAGTGCGAGATGGCATTTCAAGATGCATTTCGTAAAAGGAGCAACATCCAATAAATATATGACATCTTGATAATATGGTTGAAAAAGGAAGCAGTCAGTAAAAGCTTTTTTAATGGCATAAGGACACTGACACGATGAATTGGTTAAAAAAATGATTTTATCGGCATTTTGGACAACAGTTTTTAATAATAATTTTTTTAATTTGTTTGTCGTTACATCTGTTTTTTTTTTTAATCTTTTAAAGTAGAATCAATATCATGGAACAAAAGTTTAGATAATGGTTAAGTCGCAACAAAATTTAGCAATTCTTGAGTTTGCGATATTGTTGGTAAATATTGGGTTTAGTTTTTCTTATATTCAATGTAAAGTATTAGAATGTCAATAATAGTTATTTATATAACAAGTGGGGTATGAGCTTCATTACAATAACGAGTGTTAAATATTGCTTCGACCAGGTCGCAGACCGAGTCGGAGTAATTACACGAGTATTGTAATGAACTGATACCGCACGAGTAATAAACAAAATTTTATCTAAGACCGCAGATATTGGTAAAAACATCTTTTTTTAATTTTAAATTTGTTCACGTCATGCAGTGACACAATATATACCTGTACCTCTACCTATTTTGGGTCCAAAAAAATCAAACTAGTTTGTCATTTCACTTACATTAGTCATTTCAACCAGAAATGAGTAGGATGTCTGACTATTCCCTTTCCTCCGACATAGAAGAGACGGCGCAAATGGCAGTCCTTTCGCTGTTGCCGTCAAAATCAAAAGAAAAATACCAACGAGTGTATAGTATGTCTCAGAGTATACCGTGTTAGCTGTTGCCTTCATTTATGGACTATAACTGCTGACAACATTTAAACTGCGCATCGGTAGGTATTAAAGGACAGAACATTGGGGACGAACTTTAATAATATAAAGATTTATAATTTATTGTTTATTTAGGTAAGTATAATTTTAAAATTACATTAAGAAATTAAATATATGCAAAGTTTTAGTAAATTTATAAATGCATTATCTATACATAATTACATTTTTAATCTAAATATCTAAATCTAATTCTGTTTCACTATCAGAGTCATCATTGAGATTAATTATAATAGGATTTATGTTGTTTTGGATAGAAATGTAATAGTCCTCAATTTCTATAATGTGGTGTAGTGAATTTTTCCAGCTCTCAACTGGTATGTTAGTAATTACATTTTGTATCAAATTTATAACACTGGGACTTAAGGTAGGTGTAACATTTTCTGCTCTGATCTTTGATTTTACTTGGTTTCACAAATGCTCTATGGGGTTAAACATACAGTGATACGGAGGAAGCCGAAAGACAGTATGCCCAGCCTGTTCAGCCAAATTATCACATACATATTGTTTTTCAATTGCATATAAATTTAGGACTTCCAAAAGATGCGTTTTTTTGTAACTGAATTCAAAATAAATATCATTTTCTAAAAAATATTCCTGGATTTCAGTTTTTGAACTTGGTTAAGCTGGTGCTTTGTGTAGCAGACGGCTGTGGTAGCATGCGTTATCCATGACAATAACACTGTTGTTTGGAATATTTTTAAAAGATAATTTTGAAACCAGTTTTCAAAAAGTTCTGCACTTGTATCCCCATGATAATCCAAGCTAGAATCCTTAATATTATTTGCAGACAACAGCAAGCAGTTTGGGACAAATCCGTCTTCTGAACCAGCGTGTATTATGATAATGCGTTTTCCTTTATTTGAATGTGCTTTCGTCTGACAGTTTTGACTGAAATCAACCCATCCTTTGGATACTGTGTCGTGTGTATCGAACCATGTTTCATCAAGGTAAATTATGGATCTGTTTTCAAACCTATATCTTTTAATTTCTTGAAGGTCTTTTGTCTATTTTGTGGTATTTAAATCCATTTTACAAACAACTCCATGGAGGGTGGCACGGGTAATATTTATATTGGTTTCGTTTTCGTCTAGCTTCTTTTTCAGTTTATCCAAGGTAGGAATAACTCCGCTTTCATAAAGACAATATATTTTCCTTTTATTAGGTCCTGATCACTATTGTCTATACGGTGAGATTGAAAATCACTACGTTTTTTTTGTTCAATTCTTCACTAATAATAATATCCCTTATCGATGATATTGAAGTTTTTGTAAGTAGACAGGTTTCTTTTAAAGCTTCTAGTTTAATTAGACCTCTACTAATTAAAGTTTCATACACATTTTTCACAACCTGTTTTGCATCTAATGACAAATGATTTCGACGCGACATAGTTATATTCTCGTAAAACAACTTTTTCGAAACGCACAGTAAAAACGGTTATTCACCACTAAAATATTAGCTAAAATATTTATATGCCTAATGGTTAATACTCAAGAACTACCTGTCCCACCCCTGTCCTTATGAACAAATGGGTTTGCCCAATAACAATAGGTAATAAAATCGTTAAAGGTTTATTGGGGTATGGTCCGTCAAAAGCCATAACCATATACTTTAAGACAGACTATACCAAAAATCTATCGATTGGAATTTCAAAAAAATAAAAAATATGTTTCAAGAAAAAGTTTTCCTGACTTATTTCGAGACGATGTCGACGAAATACAGTTACTGCAAGCAAGTTCGCACAGTTACAAGCACTCCTAAAACGAAAAAGCGAAGGATATAAGGCAAAGAAGAGCAAAACATTGTCAAAAGAAGAAATTGCCCATCCTTGCCACATCCGATGATGGAAAATTTTTGCTTATTACTAAGGAAAAAATCTAAAATTTTTATATTTTTAAAAAATACCTGCAAAAAAAAAATGAGTTTAAAGTTTAGTGACTTTTAGCGTACTATACTTAGGTTTATTTTCTTTTGTTACTGGTTGGGCTAATCATTGACATTGCTGGGCTTCAGGAAACAAGACATGGCCCAATTATTATGCGAAAACGTCGAAGATAAAGGGAAGGCATTTGCATACGGCAGCCCGTTGGTATCAATACGTTTGGCAGCATGCCGAAATCTATAGCTACATTTTTAAATTTGCCACACCCAGAATTTTATACCGGCCAATGTTTCCGTTGTTTATCCACATCCCTGTTGGCAGATTCTGGAGCAAACCTATTGACTGTTAAACGCCATGGGATGGAAAAGCAACAGAGTGGCTAAAGGTTATATTGATACCTTTAAGGGAAACGAACGAACGAAATTTTTGCTGAGGAACTTTCAATCTGCTACAGTTACTATACTTACCTGAAATTTGGTATTTTAATTTACATCAGTATTCAGTATATTAGAAAACAGGCATGAAACCCCTTCCCATTTTTTAATTCATTGAAATCAGAAAAAAGAGATCTCCACAAAATCACTTATATAAAATAGGGCCAAGTTTCTATCCAAAAATCTTGGTCTTTTAAAGTACGAAGATCTAAAATAAGACCTAGTTTTGTCCACAATTTTGTTTCACTCTTCACTGAGATTTTTTTACTGATTTTTCTGTATAAATGAAAAAAAATGTGTAAAATTAAAACAAAAATAATTTAAAAAAAACAGATTCCATAAAAAACTTGCCAAGTCAAAAAAGAATGGAAAAAATTGTGGACAGAACTTGGTTTAATTTTAGATGTCATTACTTTAAGAAGCTGAGATTTTTGGATAGGAATTTCGCCCTAATTTTACATAAGAGATGTTGCTGAGATTTTTTTAACGCTAAAGAAAAATGCCGAACTCTTTAACAAAAAAATTCTGCCATTTCTACTCTTAATCCATCTAATTTCCCTTATAGCAGCTTTTGTTTTCAGTCAAACGTTGGTAAAATGGTATATTATTTATCTTAACTTATCATAAACGAACTTAGAACATAATTGAATCCGAACTAACAGAATCAAATTAAAGCTATGTTCACAGAAAATTGTAACAAATTTCTAAACAGCAGCTCAATTGTCTTCTTTCTTTAATCATAAAAATTACCATCTTTATTAAGTACAAAATTATAGTAGAGTAAAGCCTTGATTTTAATTAATAATTTATATATTCACTTTGATATATAAGTAAAAATAAAAATCGTCAGTCAAACGCTTGCTGCTAAACGCAACGGTTACTTAACTTTTAAGTTGCGATTCTCATGTTCCCAAGAATTAATAATTTAAATGTATATCCAATTAAGGACGTACAATTTTCCAGTTGCCTTATTTCACATTATTTACGCGGCATGTCGATTTGAATATGCCGTTAACGGCAATATAAATACCGAAAGCATAAGGAAAAAGAAGCAGATTATAAATATAAATACGTATTTAATTACAGGGTGCTACATACTATAGGATAAATATGGAGACCTTAAGGACTGTATATGTAAGAGACAGAAACAAGGAAGTTTAAAGGTGTATGGAAGGCCAATGCTGTAGAACAAAATCGTCCAGGCGTGCAGGGCAGCGGAATACGGGAATCGGCCCCAGGATTTTGCACAATGAATCGTAGGTCAGCTCCGGACTTCCATAATATTTTGTTGCCATGTATAAAGTTGACATCATCAAATGTCAAATTCAGGCTAACTATACGTTCACTGTTTTTTTCTTATTTTTTGCACAACATTGTTGGTTAATAAACAAAACTATTATAGAATATTTAAAATTATTGTGTATCATTAGATTTTATATCATCAGATTTAACATGGAAAGAACTGATGGCACCACTTTACAGCCTGCTATTTAAATAGTTGATATTTTTGGAAGTTTCGTATTTTTACCAATTATTTTAATAAAATAATTACCAACACGATTTTTTAAAATAAATTTCAAACATTGTATGATGGTTTCATGTACCTTCTTTTATTACAAATTCTGTGATAAAAGAAGGGCAAAATAGTGTAAATGAGTTTAATCTAATTATTAAATTTAAGCATCGATGTTAAAGATAAAACGTTAAAGAAAAACACTTATTTTAGATTTGTTATCTGTATGCAAAAAATCATCGAAATCGGCAAGAGTCAAGAAAAGTAAAAACTTACCATAATTTGAACTGATTGTTTGTATTTTAGGGTAATAAAATATTTTATAAATTTACAATTTGTATAAAAGTACAGTAAAATAGTGTTACCTTATACAGATAACATAAACAAATTTTACAAGAAACAAGAAGTATAGAATTTTTTACATAAGATTTTTTTTATATCGTCTAACAGTCCACCAAGACTGAGGCTTCAATACTAACGTACCGTTAAGTGTGGTAAAGGGGAGTTTATCTGCACTAAACCTAAATATTTGAAGAAGGGAAAACTTCTGCGGATAGCAGATTCCAGTCTAGACACTCTGGGGATGATGAAACAAAAAAGTGGAAAGTTCGGGGTCTCTTAAGTTGGACTGTAAAAGAATGCATTAAAGTGGCACTACGTGTTGCTCTGTTGGAAGGTGACAGAGAAATTAAACTTACCAACTCATCGTGAAAATACCTATAAAAATGTAACATATCGCCTCTAGCCCGTCAGTGGGAAAGAGAAGGAAGCTTTTCTGTAAACGTGGGATCAATAATAAGACAAACAGATCTTTTTTAAATGGAATCAAGAATGATAAGAGTTGTAGGAAATACCATTGCCCAGACATGAGAACAATATTCTAAAGATGGTCTGATTAAAATACATACAGAGTATACAGATTAGACGGATAGAAATACTTACTGGCTCAAAAAAGGAATCCAAGCTTTTTAAAGCAGCCGAGGCTATGGATGTAATGTGTTTGTGTTAGTTAAGGTTGTTCTCAAAAGTAACGTCAAAATGATTAATTAACTTATTTTCGCGACACCGAGCATGACTGGGTCTTAGAGCATTAAACTGAAAAACATTTTGAAGCCCGAATTTAAGAGTAGTTTATGGTCTTGTGAAAGTGATATTTGAATTGACCTTCGCTTGTTTTCCCAATGAAGGGTATTCCTGGTATGTTACCCTTGGATTTGCAAGACAAAACCATATAATTTTCAGGCATTTGTTACGATATTGTAATTAACAAACAATAAACACAAAATTATAGTCACAATTAAATAAACCAATAATCACTAAAATATAAAGGTTTTTATCAATCCAAAAAACTTTTGCAACCACAAAATTAAATCACACAAGGCAAAACAATCGCTTGGACGAGTTAATAAGACAACGGCACACCGCGGGTATAGTTTCATAAACACCGCACTATCGCACACGAAAACAGGACTCCGGCTCTGTCAAAAGATAATGTGTTGCCCACATACAAACTGTGTGTAGGTAGGCATCATATTACCATATTTTGGGGAATTTTGTTAATGCGCAGGATCGAGGGGCCTCACACGACAATTTTCATAGTAAGATACACTTTTTGATCGAATATGCCATAGTATTGGGCTTTCATTAACCTTCAAACTTTCTTGGACAGAAAGTCAATTAAATTTAGGTTAAATTATAATATTTAAACCCATCAGAGTATGGAGTAAAATTAGTTTCGCGACAGACTTTAACACCAAGATCTCCACCAAAAACATATAGGAACACAGATGGTTTTATCTACATTAAAACCGTATCACAGCAATATAAGCAAGGCAGTTCAATTATTTTCCTGATATTTGCCAACACTGGTTTTACACTGGCAACAGCGCACTGAAGTTTGCTCTAATGAGCACACTAACAACATACCTTGTTGAGCAAACTGAATGGAAAGACCAATGTTGCCAAATGTAATCTCTCCTACGGAGAAATATGGGTAAACTTATTCGCCGGCTTATTAACTGTGGGTCGCTTTAACAGCACAAATCATAAAGTAGAAAGTATTGTTGGAAGAAAATCTTCTCGCTTACATAAAAAATAGAAAAAAAATAAATTTAAAATTTTATAAAAATTAAAAATTAATTTTATTAAATTTAATTACAATATATATATATATATATATATATATATATATATATATATATATATATATATATATATATATATATATATATATATATATATATATATATATATATATATATATATATATATATATATATATATATATATATATATATATATATATATATAAAAATATATATATATATATATAAATATATATATATATATATATATATATATATATATATATATATATATATATATATATATATATATATATATATATATATATATATATATATATATATATATATACAGGTGTTTCTCAAAAAGGTTTGGGCCCCCTATAACTTTTGAATTTTTTAAGATGAGAAATGAAATTTGGCTTGTCGATGTATGACCCAAAATGCATAGAATGACGTGTTCAATTTTTCTGACGATTTCCGATTTCACCGGAAATGACCTCAACGAATTTTTAAAAGGAACACCCTGGGATTTTTTTACCCATCGATGAAAATGTTTTAATACAAAAGACACCATATATCAACTTTTCATTTTTCTTAAAAAAAAAATTTAATTTTTTAAAATTAATCTAAGTGCCATGGGATCGTTAAACAACCAATGTTGAGTCCCGGAGGTGTGGAAAAATAGTTTTAATTATCTATCGTATTTTATGTATTTTACAGAAAGGTACAAAGATTTCAAAATTTTATTTCTAGACATAACTCATTTTTTTTTTAAATGGAAAAGATGGTGGCTCGTTGACATATTCGAAAAACATTTTTGTAAAAAAATTTGATACCCCCCTACTTGATAATTTGGATTAAATCCACCAGAAAGTTCAAAAATAGGCATATAGTTGTTTTTATTAGAATAGTAATTATGATATTATTATTAATTATTATATTTAAAGGTATTTAAATCAAAATGCCTTATTAATAAGCACAGCAATAACTTTAAATAACTTACTTTTATTTAATTATTAAACTATATTTAACATCAACGTTTTATGACTCTTTTAATCGAATACCACGGCCCGGATGTTTTAATAATTTTATAAGCAACAACTATATAAAGATTCTTTATTCAAGAGAAAGGGCTTTGGCGCAAGAAGGGAAAATCAGCCTTTTTACTTTTGGAAATCTCACCTAACTAGACTTGCTGAGAATCAAAAGACGAATTTTTTTCCTTTATTTTTTTGATTTGCATAGGTGCTTTAGAAACTGTTTTATTGAATCATGAAGATTTTTTTTTTTTTTAATATCTCAGCCTCACTAAAAGATTGCTCAAAAGTTTTGCTTAAGCCAAGTTAAAGATCTTTAAGGCGCCAATAAGCACATTTTTTTCAAAATTTTTTGGAGATTCCTTTTAGCTTTAAAAATATTTTATTTTTTATTAACGAAGCCTATTGATCCACATTCTGATGAAAAAAATATATGTGATGTGTAGAGTAGATCTAAGTTCATAAATTTTTTTAAAAATATCAAAGAGGGATAGAGGATCAAGAAATTCAAAATCTATTTTTGTATTTGCTATATTAAAAAAAAAACTTTTGATTTAATTATTATTTTTTTTATTTTTACAAAGAATACAAGCTTTAAATAACTTTTGGAGTCATTTTTTCGCAGAAAGTAAGAATACCTATATGAATTTAGCTACTAAATCCCAACCTCTAGGTAAAACGATAACGAAGTTATAATAGGGAGGGAAACGCGTTAAAATGTATTAGGTAAAACTTGGGCATGCATGGATTTGGAAACTTAATTAATTCCCGGAACTTTTTTTAAATTTTTTTACCAATGTAAATCAAGTAGGAAGTAAAAAAAAAAAACCTGGAAATTTTAAAGACACAATTTATTTGACATATAATATATTATTTTTAATAAAAAAGATTTTAAATATACTTGAGATGCGCGCGGAGCATCTCTAGTCGTAGTGGGGTCATTAACTTTCCCCTGGGTCTCGGGGGCCTTGGCTCTGAAATGAACCAGGCAGGGGCCTGACAATTCTCCGCGCCTTGCCCTTTCTCGGAGGCGGTCCCTTTCTTTCACATTATATATCACATCGGACGCTTTCCCTAAATTTCCACGAAATATGGCCTTACGCCGCGCATCGCGTTCTCGTCGCCTTTCTTCCAGCGTTTTTGCCGCGTTAGCCGCCACAACTGCCGGTAGTTCGAAATCCGTCATATACTCTGGTGTGGTGGCTCCGAAAGGATCTTCTGCAGAGTCCCTGCACCCTGCCACTTCTTTCCTGGGCACTTGCGCTGTCCTTAGACACAGATCCTGATGTATAATAATACGGTTCTCCGCATCCTTTTGTTCTTTGCTGGGGTTATCAGGCCCATTATTACGGTTTCGGGGGTCGACCGCCCCAATAAAGGGGTGGCTCAGATATTTTTCCCTTTGTGACACCTCTAGCTGCAAGTTAAGCTCATTTTGGGCTGCGGTCGGGCTTTTAAAAGCCCGTATAGGACTTTCCAGGTCAAAAAGGCTGGCTGGGGGTAGTTTTCCCGACTTTCCGGGCCAAACACACCCTGCAACCGTGGTCGGATCGGGGAGTATTTGGTCTCTTTTTGAAGAGGAAACCACGCCCCGTCGTTTGGTACTAGTTTCATAGCCCGTCGCGGCTTCTGCTCTGAGCCATTGGCTTGACAAGTTGAATTTTGTATTTTCAGGGGTAGGAGCCGTATTTTCGTCTTTTAGTAGGGCAACCGCGCATATTTCTGGCTCGGAGGAGTATGATTCCAGAGTTTGGTCAGTTGTGGAGACTCTATTATTAATTAAATGGCCGGTCGTGCCACCGGAATGGCGTAAGGGCTTATTGTATCGGTCGGTAATAGGTTTAGATTCTCTAGCTCTATCCGCTAAGGCTTGCCTTGCTCCTTCCTTTGTGAAGTATTGTTTACTTCCCAAGCTGTCCACCAGAGGTAACGCAGCAGATACCTGCACCTGCCGTTGCCGTAAGCGCTGCAACCTACGGTACAGGGTTCTGCTCCGCGTCTGACGCACAGATAGGGGAATCCGACTTGTGGGTGCCTTATCGGTATTTACCATATATGGCGGTAGCACCGAATATGACACCCAGTTATTATTTATCAGGGGCTGATCCACTTTATCGGCAGTCACGGCAGTCCTGTGGTGCCGCGGTGCCGAATTAAGTGGACCAGGAGTGTTCAAGCTGTCCAGGTCTGAGGATGGGTTTGTCACCCAATGAAAGGGACGATTAGTTAATTTTATCACATTTATTTGTAAATCAGTTTTGTTATTATTATCACACATATCTATTGCTTTGGTTTGCGACATATTTAAATCAAAACATATACTTATTTGTTCATGCTATAATTAAAGTTATTTTATAATAAAATTAATTTTTCTTGAACTTAAAAAATAATAAAAAAAAATAGAAAACACAACGTTCATAGCTCTAAAAAGAACCTCTAAAATTCGAATTGAAAATTTATAATAATCGCCTAAACCCGGGAAAACACACCAAAAGAGCTGAACAGCCTGGTCTGCTGTCGGCATAAGTGTTTACACCACGCCGTACAAGCATACACTGTCGAATCCCGCGACACCGCCCCACTTAGCCAACGTTTCAGTGCTCATAACTGAACACTGAAACGAAGGCGAGAAACAAAAAAGGGATTCGGCAGTGACTGCGCGCCTTTCCTGGTGTTATTAATTGTCTTTCCTTGTTTTTTTTCTTTTTCTTTTTTTTCACAATATTCCTAATCCTACATTACATATAACAGATATGATCTTAAAATCTAAAATTTAAAGGAAGGGCAAGGTGAGCACGCAATTTACCTTTCATTTTTTTTTTTGATAGGGAAAGAGTCCGCCAAACAAAAAAATATATATATAATTAATTCAACCTATAGTAAAAAAAACATTATTAAAGTATTATCACAAAAAAAAAAAACGTTTACCAATCACAAATAGGTTTACAATAATCTCACTTAAAATAACGTTAACTTAACTTTTGTTAACTCTTACTACTTCTAACAAAACCAAATAATATCTCTTCCTTGCTGCTTTCCTCCAGGAGCAACGCCTGAACCTCAGCCAAGCAGCGTGCACTGAGTTGGGAATGCTCCTAGGCCAAATTTTCCACAGTCATAAAATAAAACTAGAATAGTAAAAAGAAACATTTCCTAAGGCTAATATTACACGAGGGAAAGAGAAATTATTGTCTACCATAACAATAACAAAACAAAGGAGAGTTAAAAAAAAAAAATAGTTCTCAATTAGTATTTTCAAGTCTCTCCGCTACATCGCTGTCTATTCTCCTATAACGTGTCTGGCTTACGCTGTGGGTAAATAATATTTGGATCGGGGTACGGTCAACCACTGGCATAATTCTACTCCTCATTTTCATAAGCCAAGGTGCTACGACGTCAGGCCAATCTTGTACTTTTTCTCGGAGTTTCTCTTTTAATTCGGTAAATATTGACCAGTCCCCAGGTGAGTCTGCGTTTCTCTTGATTAATGTTGCTTCTGGGAAGACCCCCGAAATCGCACTTTCGCATCCCACTAAACTGGCATCAAAAATTACTACGGCCGGCTCCCTGCCCAAGGACCAAATCTCCTTCTCCAAAAACCGCCGGACCTCGGCAATACTGACGGTGCCTGCCTCACTGCAGGTCACCCATCCGCTAAAAAGATCTTGGCAGGCGAGCGCGACTTTCATACGACTTCCTCTGGTCATTCTAAGTCCAGTTATGGCAATTATTTGTACGATTTCAAAAGGTCTTATCCCTTCAACGGCCTTTCGTTTTACTTTTCGCTTTAGTAGGCATTGGTCACATTTTCCAATGATCTCTGTTATTTCTCGGGACATATCCGGCCAGAAAAACCAATTTTCCAAAAATTCCAATATTTGGTTCTCGGTAGCATGCCCGTAGCCGTGCACTTTTTCCACTGTGGCTCTTCTTAATCTTGATGGGACCCAAATTTTGTTTTGGCTATTGTCCTTGCCATCCTTGCAAAATAACTTCTCGCTGAATATACAAAACGGCTGATGTTCTTTGTTCTCTTTTACGTGTTTTATTATGTCCTGCGTGCCCCGATCTATGTTTTGAGCTTCTACGATTGTTTCCACTAATTGAAATATTAGTGCTGGTAGTACTCCCAGTATTTTCATACGTTCTGTCTGCGTATACATCCGTTGGGCTACCCACAGCGTAATCCTCATATGGTCTGTAGCTAGGTTTTCTACAAATTCTAAATCTGTTTGGACCGCCGCCGAAATTGTCTGCCCCGGGTTTTCCAGCTTTACCTGGGTTTGGAGAATTCTGCCTTCCAGATGCCCCTTTAGTTGGGCGCCATGAGATGCGCGCGGAGCATCTCTAGTTGTAGTGGGGTCATTAACTTTCCCCTGGGTCTCGGGGGCCTTGGCTCTGAAATGAACCAGGCAGGGGCCTGACAATTCTCCGCGCCTTGCCCTTTCTCGGAGGCGGTCCCTTTCTTTCACATTATATATCACATCGGACGCTTTCCCTAAATTTCCACGAAATATGGCCTTACGCCGCGCATCGCGTTCTCGTCGCCTTTCTTCCAGCGTTTTTGCCGCGTTAGCCGCCACAACTGCCGGTAGTTCGAAATCCGTCATATACTCTGGTGTGGTGGCTCCGAAAGGATCTTCTGCAGAGTCCCTGCACCATGCCACTTCTTTCCTGGGCACTTGCGCTGTCCTTAGACACAGATCCTGATGTATAATAATACGGTTCCCCGCATCCTTTTGATCTTTGCTGGGGTTATCAGGCCCATTATTACGGTTTCGGGGGTCGACCGCCCCAATAAAGGGGTGGCTCAGATATTTTTCCCTTTGTGACACCTCTAGCTGCAAGTTAAGCTTATTTTGGGCTGCGGTCGGGCTTTTAAAAGCCCGTATAGGACTTTCCAGGTCAAAAAGGCTGGCCGGGGGTAGTTTTCCCGACTTTCCGGGCCAAACACACCCTGCAACCGTGGTCGGATCGGGGAGTATTTGGTCTCTTTTTGAAGAGGAAACCACGCCCCGTCGTTTGGTACTAGTTTCATAGCCCGTCGCGGCTTCTGCTCTGAGCCATTGGCTTGACAAGTTGAATTTTGTATTTTCAGGGGTAGGAGCCGTATTTTCGTCTTTTAGTAGGGCAACCGCGCATATTTCTGGCTCGGAGGAGAATGATTCCAGAGTTTGGTCAGTTGTGGAGACTCTATTATTAATTAAATGGCCGGTCGTGCCACCGGAATGACGTAAGGGCTTATTGTATCGGTCGGTAATAGGTTTAGATTCTCTAGCTCTATCCGCTAAGGCTTGCCTTGCTCCTTCCTTTGTGAAGTATTGTTTACTTCCCAAGCTGTCCACCAGAGGTAACGCAGCAGATACCTGCACCTGCCGTTGCCGTAAGCGCTGCAACCTACGGTACAGGGTTTTGCTCCGCGTCTGACGCACAGATAGGGGAATCCGATTTGTGGGTGCCTTATCGGTATTTACCGTATATGGCGGTAGCACCGAATATGACACCCAGTTATTATTTATCAGGGGCTGATCCACTTTATCGGCAGTCACGGCAGTCCTGTGGTGCCGCGGTGCCGAATTAAGTGGACCAGGAGTGTTCAAGCTGTCCAGGTCTGAGGATGGGTTTGTCACCCAATGAAAGGGACGATTAGTTAATTTTATCACATTTATTTGTAAATCAGTTTTGTTATTATTATTACACATATCTATTGCTTTGGTTTGCGACATATTTAAATCAAAACATATATTTATTTGTTCAGGCTATAATTAAAGTTATTTTATAATAAAATTAATTTTTCTTGAACTTTAAAAATAATAAAAAAAAAAATAGAATACACAACGTTCATAGCTCTAAAAAGAACCTCTAAAATTCGAATTGAAAATTTATAATAATCGCCTAAACCCGGGAAAACACACCAAAAGAGCTGAACAGCCTGGTCTGCTGTCGGCATAAGTGTTTACACCACGCCGTACAAGCATACACTGTCGAATCCCGCGACATCGCCTTTAGAGGAATATTGTATTTAATTTAATAAGAAGTATTAAACTCGTATCTGCTACATTATTAAACATAAGAATGTACATGTTTTAGCTGTACAAAAAAATTATTTAGTTTAAAAATGTTATAAGAACATAAACAATAAGGTCACAGCATGTCATATATCCACTTTAATTGAGCAAATTCAGATTGTTTTAAATCAAGTAATAAAATATACTGACACTTACGGTCCCTTAGTACTTAGACCTTAAGCCTTCGCGTATTGTCCCAAAAATAAAAAAATACTTGACATATCGATCATATGAAATACTTAGATAGCCAACCATCTTGCACAACCCCACATGTGGCACTGATTATGTTTGGTACATCATTAATTTTGATTAACGTTCTAATGCCACTAGTTTTATCTAGACACAAGTACCTAAAATACAGACATGAAACTTTCTGAAATATGACTTTTGTCAATCTTATGGTGCAGTAATAGTTATTTATGATAGAAGTGCTAAAAGTGACATTTTATTTTGTGAGAAGGGATGTTTGGAACACGACGCCGAAGTTGGAGTGTTCCATGCCTTCGAACAAAATAAAATCACTCTTAGCACGTATATTATAACTACTTTTTCTACAAACATCATTAATAGTCCAAATTAATGATTTTTTGTTATCGTCGACATTATCATTGATTTTAAAATCCTCATTTCATTTAATTTATCTACTAAATTTTGCTAAGGTAAAAAAAATCAATTTTGTTGATTTGTCTTTGTTGACAAGTAACGTCAAATAATCGCGAATTCTTGTTCCATGGAAAGTAATCCAGAAAATATATTTCTTCCGGTGAAAATCGAAGAAGCTGCCAATAGAGCTTCTTTTGAATTATTGCCTGATAAGTCAAAGCAACAATACGAATTTACATACGATCTTTCCTTAAAATGGTGTGAACAGAAAAATGTTAGTGGCAAGAATGCCAGTGAAAGAGTGTTTCTTGCGTACTTTGAAGAAAAGTCCAACATATGGAAATCTTCTACGCGCTGGTCAAATTACTTCATGTTAAAGACGATGATGAACACAAATATTCAAGACATAAGCAGATATTACAAGCCAGTTGATTTTTAAAGGGGAAAGGGTGAAGAATATCGACCAAAAAAGTCTAAAATATTGACAAGAGAACCAATCGAGAAATTTCTCGCAGAAGCCCCGGATAAAATATATCTTATGCAAAAAGTAGCCGCAATTTTCGGTGTATTTGGAGCCCGTCATCGGAAAGAACTGTGTAATTTGACATTAAATAACATCGAAGATTTGGGAACTTCCCTGATTGTACATATACCAGACACAAAAACTAATGTGCAACGAACCTTTGTAATTAGTGGTACCTTGAATATGAACTATTATAAAAAGTACACAGCCCTTCGTCCAGTGAATATCAATCATTCAAGAGTTTTTATAAGATGCTTAAATGCCTGCCCAATTGGCTTAATCTCTAAATTTGCCCCATCTTTACACTGGACATTGCTTTCAACATTCCTCAGCAAGTTTATTAAAGGGCTCTGGTGATGCGATGGATGGAAGTCCAGTACATAGACTCACTACAAGAGAAAAAGAAAATTGCTGATTAAATTTTGTCCAAAACTTTGGTGAATGGCATTGCTTCCTGTCCGTGTACATATCTTACAAAAGTAAATTGTGTAACAACCACCAATGAGATTGGCCATGAAGTTTCTTATTTTAATTGTATTTTCAGTAATTGTACTTTTAATTGAATAAATAATTTATTTTGATCTAAGTATTACGGTCCTGTAATTTATTATCTGTGTTAAAAGAAAATCACTTTCAGCACAAGTGCTAAAAGTAATTACTATTAACACCAGTGCTATAAAATGACATTTTAAACACTGACAGCATACATTAAAAATTAAACATTTACCGACGTTTAAAAAAAAAATGTTTTTTTTTGTAGATTATGACACTTTTTGATCGGGGTTGCGACATCATAGATGACAAGATCAAGACCCTTTCAACAAACCAACAGCTGAGCTCCCTCCTTCTGGATCGCATGGTTAAGACATTTAAAAACCCACGTAAAAATAAGTATACATAATGGCTCCACAACGTGCAGGCTTTGCGGGGAAGAGGAAAACAGCCTCACATATTACTGTTCGAAAAAACATACAGAACGGAACTTCATTCCGCATTAACATCAGAAATTATCAAATTTCAAAAAACTGACAAAATGTGTAATGTAATCGAATATAAAAAAAAAATAAAAACCATTGTACGTTTAAAGGAAGCGCCTCCCTAAAGCCGCCACTGAAAGATTATAGACGTATGATGATAAAAGCATCTTGAGACTGGATCATGTATGACCAAATAGGTTCAGCAAATTTTAAAAAATATATATAACATCATTTTTATGTTTAAAATATGTTTTACATAGTAGTCATTATAACCATCTATATCATTATATCATTATAAAACCTATTACGGCGATAACATTTTCGAGAAAAATAAACTAATGCTTAGTCATCATTTAAGGACGACACATATCTCAAAGATCTTTCACAATATTTGCTTGTATCATTCTAATGATGAGCTGTCGTCTGCGAATCCGCGGCATATTTATCTCTTCTGTTTGATCAAACTTTCGCTTTTGAACCCATATTTTGCACTGACTACACTACAAACAACATGCAGGTAGCGTTTGGCTTCGGGCTATATATTGAACGATATGAATAGCTAATCTAATCCTTATTATAATTTAAAGCTTATGGAAATAAGTATGTGTTACTTCACTCAGTACGTCTTCTTCGGTATACCAATTTACCTTTTAAAATGAAATACGTAATTAAAAATCGTGAAGATAGACTATAAACAAATTTTACGAAATTAGTTAACTTTTATACTTTTTATTATTAATTTTTACTTAAAAGTAAAGCATATCAAATCAAACCACTGTAAAATAATATTTTCATTTTTTGTCTTAAAAATTCTCCAATTCCCATATTTTGGCAGATATTCGTTGAAACTTATTTTTGGGACTTTGGGGCCATTTTCAGCGGGTTCCCACGTCAAAATCGTGATAAACTTCGCTCGAAAGGATTTGAAGGCTCAAGAATTGCGCCACAAATGAAACTGTACAGATTTATTTACAGCTTTGGGCACTTTCAGGTATTCAGTTATTGGACTAAGAGTAGAAGAAACAGAGCTAAGATTGGCCGTCATCATCATCTGTGATAAAAATGTCTTCATTGTACAAGTTTTTTCCATTCCAAATAGTCTCAATCCCACGTAGGCGGACCTAGTGAATACAGCGGTAGTTATAAAGGTGAAAGTAGCAAATTTATTTTTTTCTAAGGAAAGGCCGTCATCGATAATATTCTTAAAAATATGTCAGGTTAGTAGGTATTCACATAACCAAACAAAATCCCAAAAGGCGGACATGTGGATAGATACAAACGGGGTGGCGGACAGGGGTAAAAATTAAAGCAATGGCTGTCAACGTTAAGGCCCGATGCAAGCAGTGTGTATATTACACAAAAAGTTTCGGCGTTGTTTTTCCCCTATCATAACTACGTTAATAAGTACGTTCAGCATACTAAACTGTTTAACTTGTTAAGTATGTTTTACATACTGGAAACATAAATTAAACTGTACATTTAACGCTTCAACATAACAATTTTTTGCGATTACAATATTTACTTCGAGTAACTTAACCGCAAAATAGAATATTCTATATTGGAGCAATATTTATAGGTTTCACAATTATTAATGACAACTTACACGATATTCAAATCTATATCAATGTCTAGTAAGTTTTAAGCAGAAAATCTTCCATAATAGCTATTTTTTTATAATCGGGAAACATATTAAACAAACATATTAAACAACTAACCACAACTAACCACCGATTTCGTTTACAGTAAACAGTTTAGTTCGGTGAACACGCCCTTGTTCCACATAACTGTATGGATTTGCGTAAAGTCACATAATTAAGTATTTTAAATACCTGTAAAAAATAAGAAGTTATGTCAAGTGGTTTTGACATATTCGAAAAATCGACCATTTTACTACTGATCGACTGACTCACTCACTCACTCACTTAAAATTAAAAAAGCAGGGTTTTATCACAAGTAAAGAAAAAATCTGATAACTGGCAATTCTTTATTGTGTGGTCATAATTGTCTTAGAATTTAAGATGCAGGCTGGATATAATTCATTTATGACCTTAAAAAAAGACAACGGATCTTATCAAAAACGCGTTTGTAGATTAAGGGGCCAGTTCTTATCCAAAATCTCGGCCTCAAGTACTCAAGATCTGTAACTAATTGAAAGTTTAATTACACATAATAAGTAGGTACTCAGTTGATCATGTAATTTGTATTCTCTAAAATAAAATTGCACAGTCTAAATTAGATTTCAGAATTTTAAGAGGCCAAGATATTTGAATAGGAACTTGCTCCTATTAAACATAGGTTTGTTCCGGTTTATTATTTTGTCTCTTGTTACTTTAGTTTCATTTGGGTTATAAAAGGAAGTAAGGGGATAATAAATTAGTCAGGTATTAACGCCTAGTACAGAATATCGCAAGTTTTTTAAGGATACAACTTCAATTTCAAAGAGAGAACCAACCCACTACCGTATCTAATGTTTTTTTTTTTAATCTAAGAGAGTCCACTAAATCCAAAAGCTTAAGTACTAAGTACCGTGTCTTAAATGGGGTAAGGGCAGTTTATTAACACGATACTTAACGATTTCAAGAGTTAGATCAGACACGCATCCCAGACACTCTCTGGGCCTGTCCAGTTAACCTGTGACGCGATGGATAAAAGTAACACCCTATTGAGAGTCATTTAGAAAGCAAAACTATTAGCTTATTCCTTGGAGCAAAAAGCCGTAAAATTACTTAAGAAATATGGCGGACTTGTTACACAGCTTATCAATTGATGTGAAGCAGAACGAGATTTCAGAATTATTATAAAGTTGTGTGGAGGATACGGGTTTATCATTTTTAATTACATACAAACCTTGTTGATCTTTTAAATTTACGATTAAATACAGGTATTTCTGTAATATTGTACGATACTTTTTAGGAAACGTTTTCTCTTTAATTTTTACCAGGAATTTTATGTTTAGTAGGCCACTGCCAGTGAATTTGTTATCTTGATATAGATATTTGTATATGTCGCACCGACTTGGCGTAGCTGTCCATTTCGTGAACTGGATGTCCAGTTCGTGAAGTGGAACTAGATAGTGTAATTATATTTTATTTCGCTATCTGGACAGTTTTAATGTCCAGTTTATGAAATAGATATGTAATTTTTCCACTTAGATTAGTGAAACTATATTACACCATCTGGACACAAAAATCATTCAGTTCCTGTACTGTATATTTGGCATTTGTCCACTTAGTTAAACAATCAGTTCTCGGATTTTTAAATGGCATGAACATTATATTGAACTACTAAAGCAAAAATGTTTAATATCAAAGATAATTTTAATACGTTTCTTGATCAACATTACACTGAAAACTAACCACAACTAACCAAAAATGTGGGGTGATTGCATTGTATTACAGTAAATAGATAAAGGCCAAATATACAGTACAGGAACTGGATTATTTTTGTGTCCAGATGCTGTAATACGGTCTCGTTTCTCCAAGAGGAAAAATGGTATTTCCATTTCATGATCTGGACAAAAATATTGTCCAGATGGTCAAATAAAATATTATTACACTATCTGGTTCCACTTCAGGAACTGGACTTTCAGCTCATAAGATAGACTAATGAAAACTAAATAAGTTTTTGAGACAGACCTATTCAAAGTGTGTAGGTGCGTATTCAGTATTTCTAAAGAAAAATCGTTTTTTATCTGTTAATATAGAACGAAACGCGATTTCTTCATTTGAAATAGTTTTAAATCAAAAATAAATAATCTATTTTAACTATTACTCTTGTTTATGCATATACAGTTTGTACTTTGACTTTTTGGATATAAAATTTGTAGAAGTTCATTGCATAGTAAATCGAGCCGTTAAAATATATTTTGAGATAAAACCACAAAATCCAGTTTTTTTTTTAAATTCTATCCTAACAAACAAAAATTATTTTCTTTATGTGTCGCCAAAGTTAACTTATGGTCAAAGATAAATCCCTTTCTGGAACATTATTATACTTTTTAGCTATATTTCAACAAGATGTTTATACAAAAAATTAAATAGATAATATTATAAATAAATTGGCAAAGGAACGTCTTGGCCTTAACACTTTTTTATATTCTTTTTTAATGAGCTTCAAGGTAGCTAGTTCTCTAAAATAACAATTGTATTATAAATACACTTTTTCGCTTCCCCCCCTCGAAAAAAAGTACCAGTAAATAAATGTTTTTAATCTTTTTTGTTATTATTAAGTTTTTATGTTTTGGCATTTTTAAAAACGACTTATAATTTTTAAATAAACACACCAATTTCACAAGACAAGGGATTATAAAGATGGTTTTGGCAATAAAGGTTTATCCCTTATACCACTTTTTACATTCGTATATTACTCGGGTATCAAAATAAATATTTTCTAAATTTTACTATTGGGTCTTTCATTGTTAGATGGCAGTGCTTGGCGTAAATTCTGGCTGTGCTAACTCCATTTTTATATATTTATCTTTTTTGCCCTTATAACGTAATAGCCACGCTGTAGTTCTGGTAATCACATCCTTAGTTAAAGTCTTGTCCGTATATTAAATGTTGAACTTTTTTTTACTTGGAATTATTCTTTGTAGGCTAAGCTATTCTAATAACTAGGTAAACCCATATCATTGATAAATGTTTATAAAAAATATTTTATTTATAATAATTTTAAATATAAATATATTATATATATATATATTATATATATATATATATATATATGATATATATATATATATTATATATATATATAATATATATATAATATATATTATATTATAATATAAATATTATTTATAATATTATATAATATATAAATATATATATATATATATATATATATATATATATATATATATATATATATATATATATATATATATATATATTAAATTTAAAAACATAAACGATAAGTGTCTGCTTTGTGCTAAATACAGCCTTACCTCAGACAGCAAAAAATCTATTTGGTAAGAACTGTCCAGTTAAAAACCTATGAAACTATCTAAGATCTATCACAAAAAATTAACAGCGGATCTTTTTCAATTATCTCACATAATCAAAACAAGTCCTTTGAGTTCCTTGGCAAATCTCAGATTATTGCTCTTTAACTCTTTACATATCCAAAGCTTTTGACCGGGTCTGGTATGATGGGCTTCTTATCAAACTTTCTTTCTACAAACTTCCATCTAAACTATGTCCAGGTCTCTCCAGTTTCCTTTCTAATATCGTATATCAGTTGTTATTGTAGATTTTATCAAGTTATTGCTGGAGGGGGAGGGGGAAGGAATACCCCAGGACTCAGTACTAGTACCAACTTTATTTCTTCTTTACATTAACAATCTTTGACTTTAAACTCGTTCTTTAATTATGAGCGGCACGCAAATCAAAACGTGAGTTAAAATTGTTGGCGTAACATTCGACATTAATCCAAACTGCCATAAACAAATAATATTTATTGCCACAGCACACAGCCTCAGCTTTAGAAAAAACTCAGAATCCTGTTTTAAGGTATAAAATATTTTTCCTTCTAATCTGTATATTTGTATGTATCTTTTAAAAAAATATTAATTTACGGACAATAACGACAAGAAGCCATATTTGTGGTATTTTCCTAGCTTCCTTATTTGTACCAAGATCTATCTTTAGCGAAAATACCTCGAAGTATATTCTTTGATTTCATCAGAGTATAATTTTACCATTATTATTACCTGTTATATAAAAAAGTTGTTATCCTTACCTGCTGTCTTTTCCGCCCAAGACAGTGTAATTTCAAGTAATAATCCTGTAGTCCAGCCAACACCTAAATAAGATTAACATAAGAACTGGCTATAAATAGGGATCTTCTCTTGTACTTTGATAGAAGGTATTTTAAGAATTCATATTATTTTCGTTTTTTTTATTCGTGCTTTTATTTTTGCGTCAAAACTTCCAAACCATTGATTTAAAAAAATATTTGCACTTATATTTATGGAAAAATAAACTCCCTACAAAAAAAGTCTCTTTGAAAATTTTCGCCAGAGTAATCAAGCTTTAAACATTAATATGTTTTTTTTATTTAACTTTTTATTTTGGAATTTTGTAACTAACAATTAAATAAATATACAAGGTGTAAAAAGAAGTCAAAAAGTTTATATGACATATGTGTCAAAACTTGACAGATTTTTGTCTAAACGATGTCAAAGCTAAAACTTTAGAAGCAATTATTTCTGAAAATCGCAACAATTGGAAACTTTTGTCTTAATCGCTTATCAGTATATTCATTGTAATAAATAATATAAATGTTAACAAAAAAAAATAACATAATAAAAATTTTTAAAGAATGGTAACAATTTATTCTTCAGCAAATAAAGAGTTTTAAAACATTTGTAATTTGTGTTCTTAAAATGGATATTTAGCCTATCTTTTGGTAAGCACTACTTTTTAATAACAAATAAAAACCAAACAATAAATATTTATTGTTTATTACCTAAATTTAATTCCAAATTAAATATTAAAATAGATTGCAAGAAGTAATTTTTACTATGAGGGACCGTAAGTTTGTTTGCCAAGCCTACTTTTTCCAGGGCATTTATACAGTCCCCCACTAGTTTGGCATTAACTTTTGGAGAACTGATGGCCTTCAGGGCCGCTTGGCTGTCTGAGTAAATGACAATGTGTTTTCCTTAACTCCCTTTTTCTTTAACCAGCACGGCACAATGCATTATTGCTGCAATTTCCGCTGGGAAAACCGTGGCGTGCTGACCAAGACTTAAGGTTATCTTTTCTCTAGGCTTGTCTCCATAGATGCCAGCTCCTACTCCCTTGTTGGTCTTGGAGCCACCTGTATATCAGATATGATCGGCTTTGATTGGAGGGCCTTCTTTCCAGTCCTCCCTATCTGGTATGACAATCCGAAAGTGTCTGTTGAAGATGAGACGAGGGGTTGACCTGTCCGAGGGCATCTCAAACAATGAGCTGACCTCTTGGTCCTCCTCTATTTTCCATCTGTAAGTCCTTTGATGTCTTATAATTGAACTTTGACCTCGTTTGAGTCTATATAGTACCGCCTTTACTTTTCCCTGTATGTAAATGTGGAGTGGCGGCAGGTTTAGCAGCACTTCCAGGTGGCGGTTGGGGTTGTTCTCATAGCTCCCGTGATGCATACGCATGGTAGCCTTTGCACACTTTGAAGTTGTGACCCTTGCCCCCAGGCAACTGAGCCGTAGGTTATCATGGGTCTTATTACCATTTTATACAACCACAGGTTCATCTTTGGGTTAAGTCCCCAGCTTTTTCCACAAAGCCTATGACATCTCCCAAGTGCGATTTTTGCCTTTTGAACAACTTTGCTGAAGTGTTTATATAATAGGCTAATAAGATAAATAAAATTATAATTTTCGATGATATAAATCATTAATTTGTTGCATTAAGTGAAAAAAAAATGGATCAACAGAGTAAAAAACGATTTAATTTTTTTTTAACTTTAATTGTGAATAACTTTAAAAACAGTAACTTTATGTAAAAACATTAGGAAATCTTTTTTATAGAGCAATACATTTCCCTTAAGAGTCTATGTTGGCCTGAAAAACAAACTTAAGGGGTTTAGAAACTAGCAACTTTCTAAAATCAAACCTTGGAATAAATTTAAAAACGCTAATGTGTTTAGAACAAAATATACATATTTTTGCTTTTTTTATATGACAGGGTAGCTGTTAGCACTAAGTTGCAACTATTTGTTTAATGAAGTAAAGTATTTGGTATTTGATAAAAGAGTTTTAACAAATTTTTAGTATGTTTTCCCTGGATACATTTATATTCTTATAAAACGATACACTACAAATTCCACCAGCGTGACTTGGCTTTCATAAAGAAAAATATAGAAAAAATGTCGTTGCAGCGGTCGGAGCAAAGAAACCTCCCCACCGCCAGCTACAATCAACGCACCTCCCAGGCGCAATTCATATTATGAACTAGCAATCTTGATTTATATTGGGGGTAAATAAATATTTATATCCAAGTTCTTTTAACATTCCCCATAATGCAATAATTGCCCTGATAGTTATTTTCCACCCAAAAATAAATTTCACTTAATTAGTTACATTTTTTCTTTCATGAGTGAGGATTTATAAATCATTAAACATAATAAAACTTTCTTCGAGAAATTTAAACTGTTTTTCAGTCCTCAGAAATGCCTGGCATTTTTCAAAAATATTGGAATTTAATAAATTAAAAAGATTATTAATTTTTTTAATAAAATTTGCTGTAATGCTTGCTTCTTGAGGCAATACATTAAAATGTATATATGTATGCATGCCAGTAGCCACCGAGTGGCTAAAAACTTGTAAAGCTAATTTTATTTTCATTTTCTGAGAGTTATTTGGAAATATATTGGTTAATTTAGGGGCTAATTTAAATTGTTTTGTTTTATAGGTATTGTAGAAAGTTTCTAAATATTGTTTCATCGTTTCGCCGTCTTTTAGCAAGAAAATGTAGGAAAAAAAGTTATTCCTCGTTGATTTTCATAAATGGGGAATATCAAATATACAATTTGGTATCATCAACAAAAAAAAATGGATTATTTTCATTAAGTTTAAGTGAGGCCTTAACCAGTTTCTCCATCCCATTATGTTTAAACCTATAGCCCTACATTTTCTAATTGCTGTAAACAAAATATCTTTTCGATCGTTACTATTAGCAAGTATTATAAAAAAAGTATTCCATTGGCAATTTCCAGTAACTAGCTAAACCTCTGACCATAATTGTCAAAGCACTGCTGGCTATTTTTGCGCCAGAACTTTTGTTGTAACTTTCCATATTTAAGAATTTTTAAATATTACCAAGATAAAATAATTTTACATACCCTTCTGAATCTTTTGGACAACGAAAAAATGATGCTCCTGAAGTACCCATTTTTGTAAAACATCCAACTACTGTACAATAGACCAGCTATTATTTAGTTAATGAAAAAGATAGCCTAGTCACAAAAGAAAATCACAAATACATGTGTTAATATCGCTTACAACACAATACTCCAAGATTGACGACAGTCTGTGTATTGCGAAAATGCCCAAAGCACTGAACTCGCCACCGCTCGCTAGCGTCGATCTCTTTTATCTTGGGGGGAGGAGTGTCCCTTCTGCGTATTTATTCGGTCTACTTTGCTATGGGTAAATAGCATTCAGTATGGTAATCTATAACAAAGATTTATAAGCATTTAACAATATGTAATAAACTGAGCACACACCTGTGTAGCTAAGTAGTTTTTTAACTCATTGGATACTTAAATTTTATATGTATTGTAATTATTAAAACGTTTTTTGTTATTTTTCCGACGAATGACCCATATAAAAACACTAATGAATCCAATAAGAAAAATATGTCTTTCAAGTTGCCATTTTAAGTATTTAATAAAAAAATTTAAACCTGTTGTCAGAGATGTTTTGAATTATTGGAATTTTAGTTTTTAATTTACATTGACATATTAATAAACTGGACTATATAAAAAGGAATTTTAATAATACCTTTTATAGCAAGGGGCATATAAATACAAGTTTAAAATGCCGTTAAATGAGTAATATAACATGTATCCTTCATTTTACAAAACTAGTCTAATTTACCAATTTGCATATCGTTATGGACTTTTGGTTTAATTACAGTGCAGGGCTGAAGAAAAATGGATTAATAAGACTTAATTATGTCTTTACAACGTTTTGCCGCTTAACTAAGATACGTTTTTTTTAAACAATACCTTTTTTGTACGCTTATACCAAAATTTGCACATTCCCAACAAGTACTTGTTTACATTATAATAAAAAGCTCTTAAATAATTGCATTTTTCATAACGGGAATGTTAACATTTTTACCTTACTGATAATTGTATAACTAATTAAAAAATAAATAGTTTGAAATTTACACCGTCTTGGAAATTAAAATTTCTTGCTGAGCAGTCCTATAAACATAAAACATTGTATATTGTTATACACAAGTCTGACACAAAAAAACCATTTTGAATTATCATTTCCTAAAGGTTTAAACATTTTCTATTTGATTATAAATAGTAATATGTTACAAATTCTAACTAATATTAAGATTATATTATGCTCTTCAATAACACTAAAATCTTGAAATTCCATTGTCTTTATTTGTTATTTGTTACACAACGTTTCGGTTAATGATGTATCTCCAACCGTTTTCAAGCGATAACTAAAACCTATTCTTAAAAGCTACGACTTATACTATCCCTTGTTCACCGAAGCTTGACCAACTTTTCACGGTTCAGCAACGGCTGCCAGATATTTAGAATATCGATGCTAGGCTTGCTAAATACATTTTGGTTGTTTACAATTATTACAGCTTCTTAAATTTTCTTTCCAGTGGGTTTCTTTGTAAATAGTTTTTGCTTCGGACCATTGTATGCGGTGTTGTTTTGACCAAGCGTGTTCGGCAATCCCCAAGGAAGTTTAAAGGTGTATGGAAGCCCAATGCTATGGCCCATTCGATCAAAAAATGTCCAGCCCAGTATGAAAATAACTGTCAGAGTTGGCCGCGATTCTGCGCAATAACAAAATTCCACGAAATAATTTAATGTGTTCCTACTTCACACTGATAAATCAGTGTGTAGTTAGGCAACACATTATACTTTATGAGAGCCGTAATGGTCTTAGGTTGTATAAGGTTTTTGGTGCAAGGGCGCGCGCGGCGCGTATGAAACTATATCCGCGCTGTTTAGAAGTTTAAGGTGTATGAAGCCAATGCTATGCCATTTATCAAAAGTCAGCCGTATGAAAATAACTAGGTTTGGCCCCGCCGATTCTGCGCAATAACAAAATTCCACGAATAATTTATGTGTTTTCCCCTTACTTACACACTTTGGATAATGCATTGCAGTTTGTACAGAAATATTTCTTATATTTAATGATGTAGGTGCTTTTAGTTGAGACTTTGTAACTATATTTGTGTATTGAGTAAAACCGAAAAATAATAATATATATAATTATGAATAATAAAAATAATGAAAATTTCATAGGAAATATGTGAAAAAACATTTGATGAAAAGAAATAGCAAGGCAATCTTAACTATCTTTAGATGATTTCCACAATGTTTGTGTATTTCTGTGGATTATTAAAGAAATAAGTTACATTTAGGTACTTTTATTTCATTTAATAATTTAGTACATTCTTTTAAAGGATCAAAATTATTAATTACCTGGCAGACCAGGCAAATTTTAATATATACAGGTCCCTCTAATTGAATGAAAGAAAGTACAATTTTATGTTAAAGTTCTTTTTGCTTTTTCTGTATTTGTTTAAGAAGAAATTAGATTTTTGGTTTCTTAAACTTACATTATCAACTTTTTAAGCTCGACATACTGTAGACACATAATATTTAACGGATACTGTTACAATGGATACCTAGGTACCAAAGGTTACTAAACATTTTTAACCACTGTTATTCTGTCTCATGAATGTTTGTTATTAGTGAAAAGTATATGCCTAAAAAGCAGTTATAAAATTTTCACTTTTTAATGTACAACCAGAATCTTAGGATTAGATTAAACTCATTTACATTATTTTTTCCCTTCTTTTTATCACAAAATTGGTGATAAGTGCATAAAACTATCATACAATGTTTGAAATTTTTTTTTAAAAAATCTTTGTTTTATTTATTTAAAAAATTTTTTGGTAAAATAAAACTTACAAAAATATCGATCATTTAAATAAAAAATGGATTTTATATCATCTGATATAATATGGAAGAATTCCATATTATATCAGATGATATAAAATATACACAATAATTATAAATATTCTATAGTAGTATCATTAAATTCAACAATTTTGTGCAAAAAAGCCAGTGATGTCTTGAATTGACATTTGATGATGTCAACTTTATAGATAGTAACAAAAGATAGCGAAGTCTGCAACCTATATTCATTGCGCAAACTCTGAGGCCAACCCCTATTCCCTTGCCGTGCACGCTGGATTAATTTTGTTCTACAGTATTGGAGCTTCCATACACCTTTAAACTTCCCTGGCAATCCTAATTTCGACATTTCACCTCATTCCATATGTTATTGTTTCTTTGATTCTAACTTCGAGTGGTCTTTTCAGTTTCCCCGATATATACCTCACCACATTCGCGAGAATTTGGTAGTCAATCATTATTTGAAACATTGTTGTCTGGTCTCGTCTTAGTAAAATGCTTATTAAGTGGTTTGTGATTTATCCGTTTTAAAATTATACTCAGTCGCGATTCTGCGGATCTTTTTTGAAGTTTTTGTTCTTTAATATATGGAATTGTCATAAATATTTGGTCATGTGAGTCTCGTTTGTTGAGTTTTTTTGTCTTATTTTGATATTTTCGATCGTTTTCTTTACCAGTCTCTTATTATATCGTTCTGCTTAAAGATCCCTTTATATTACTTATTTCCTTTTGCACAGGGATTCATTACTGTTACATAAGGTCCTGCGCGGTTATATAAAGTAGAGTATGACCCCTATTTTGTTTCGTTGGGTGATTATAATTCCTGTGTAATATTGTCCAGTGTGGGTAGTTTTCTGTATACTGAGGTTTGTATATGTCCATTATTTAGTTTGACTAGAACGTCGAGAAAAAGTAGGGTCGACAGGAAAATAGAAGAAGTTCTATGTAATACAGATCAAGATCCAACAGCATTCATAGAAAACAAAATTTACCGGACCTTAAGAAAATACAAAAACTTTCTGAACGATGAATCAAGAAAAACTTTAACACACCGCACAACAGTAAACCTCCACATCTCTATGGACTACCAAAGATACACAACGACCATATACAATAAAAGTGATAGAAACATTATTAGTAGAAATACTAATAATTTCAATAATTTTTAAGAATGTTCATGAGCTTATTTTTTTTGAATAGCAGTGTTTATTTAATTTTTAGTCTGATAAAAATTCAACAACCTTTTAATTACTCTTGTATTAGATACAATATCGTAAAAAATCTTCAAAAAATGCGATAAAAATACACTCCTTTAACGACCGGGGTCCTGCTGATACTGGCGAGTGCCGATCGCCTTCGGCCGATTGCCCTGCCTGCGGTATTTCCATCTTCTTGTTGAGCCCATAGAAGTTGTCTGTTTGTCTGTCTGTCTTTATTTCGCTCAAGATTTTGCCCATTAAATTGTCATCTACTTCTAACGCACTAAAAATCTCTGCATGCAAGAAATTGGTTTGCCAGCCCTGTATTTAATTATCAAGTGACATATTGACAAGTAACTAACAGAGCAGAAAATTGTTTAACTTTCGATCTCCTTGGACTGTAGAAATCGTTTTAATAATAAATGGATGTGGACTAAGATTTTAGGATAAAAAATAAATTTGTTACTTTAATTTTTAAACAATAATTTACATTTTGCAGCAAACATCGATAAAAAGGATTTGCCTACCTAACCTAGCATTAGGTCAAATTATTTTAGGTAAAGGATATTGCATTATTTTAATGTAAATTGGACTTCTGTCAAAATCTTTTAATTTTAATATGTTATAGCCTAGGCCAAAAAAAACTTTTTTACCTTTACCAAAACTTTATAGCTCTACTGGGTGTATTCAAAGCTTGGGTCGAAAGAAAGAAAGACAGACATAGGATCGAATATTAATAACTACGTTTAAAGGTTCTTTTTTGTTAAACAGTGGTTTAAAGGGGTTAAATATAATAATATCAAAAAATATTTTTTTTACCATTTCCAAAAGTCCTATAGCTCTACTGGACGTATTCGAAAAGTGGGTCTGAAGTGAGCCATACTAATGCTTTACACTCTTATTGCAATAATTATCTATAGTTAGTGACAATCATTGAAATGTTACAAAAAACACTAGGGCTTTACTTTAAATTAGTTGATTCCAAAAGCTTTTCTGCATTTTAATAATCTTTATCAAATATCCACAAAAGTTAGCTATCAAAAAGTAAAGATAACTGAAATTTATTTTGCTCTATCTTAAACTGTTTCTCATAGCAATTCATTAAAATAGCAAAAATACCTATTTAACACTTTAACTATTTACGTTCTGTAATATGTATTAATGAAAAAGATGATTACCACCCACCAACATAAAGCACCCTGTATATAAAAACATATGATTAGCGTTAGGCTATGTTAAATCTAACAAAAATAACTCAATATTAATACTTTCTTTCATTAACAGGGTTATTTATGTTGATGGGGTAGTTATCACCTTTTTTTTATTTTTTGCATTTAGAAAAGCACGAAAAGTGTAAGTATTTCCGAATTATTAAATAGAAATTTTACACCTATCTTTTAGGCTTCAAGACCTAATTTTGCAGGTATTTCATAGATATTACCGATATGTATCGTTAGTGCGTTGTGGCGTTAATACGATAAGACAAGGATATTTTTTACTTCAAAAAAATTTTTTATATTAATTATTTGCTCTGCCATGTTTAAAAGTTTCGACCACTTGAGTAGCCACTACATGTGCCGGCTGGCCCAAAAGTGCGTTGTCGACGAATGTCAGCTACACGTGATGTGTACGAATTTCAATTATTTAAGGTTTGTTTCAACAAGAAATCCGGTATCGTTTCGAAATCGTTTTTGAACTGTTTTTTGGTGCGCTTCGACGCATGCGCGGCCTTAAAATGGTTTCGTGACGGTACGAAAAGTACGAGCGTTGGATCGCTTTGCGGATCGTTTTGGGACTCTCAAATCAAAAGTTTTTGAATTTTTTGTTTAAAAATATAACCCTACTTTTCTACTTATTATTTTTGTGATCAAGTTAGCAAATATCACTCATAATATTGTCACTCATCTTTAAAGATAATTAAATTTAATGATGTGCTTAGGAGGTGTAAAATTAATGTTTTGAAAAAGTAAACAAGCGAGGAAATAGAAAATGCTAAAGCACGTTGCACGCTGTTCGCTAAATAAAGTTAGGATTATGCAGAAAAATTAAAATTAAGTTAAAATAAGTTACAGTCACACAAGAAAAGATAAACATTATGTGATCAAATGGTTTTAATTATACACATAAATTAAAAATTAAGTTAAGTTAAAAAGATAAATAACTTTGAACTTTCTTAACTTATTTAAATTTTTTAACCTTAACATAAAATGAAATAAATGTTTCCTTTTAAAATAATTAAACTCCACACAGTAACATCATAAAATAGGCTTACAGAAACTCGTCTTTCCTATGCGTTATAAAAAATGTAACAAAATTATATATTTTTTATACAAATATTTATTTAACAAGTTAACAAATTACCGGACAGCTGCCAGAGATGCCAATAAAATAGAAATCACGAAAACCTATAACAGTGATTTGCCTATATACTAAATTTTATTGGTATTTTAAACTGATTGGCATGGCATGTTTTCACACAAATGTCTTAATTTATAATAACATAATTTTTGTTAACTTAAATTAACTTAACTTTTCTGCATAATCCTACCTTAACAGTAAACATATGAAGATGAAATATGAAACAATTAACATGAAACAGCTGTTAAAAATCAAAAATCCAGTGCCAAGATGTTCAATGCGCAAGTCACTAAACAGTTTTCAATTTAGGCCATGTATCAGAATTACCGTTCTGAAACCGTAACTAAACGATCCAAGTTTTGTTGGTATACAAACAGGATCGTCCGATAACTATCGTCTCTGCTGGAACGCACTTTAATCACTGCGCATGAGCGTGATCGTTCGGTGACAGTTTTCGACGTGTTGGAACAAACCAAATGTATGGCGGTAGTCGCCACGATACTTAAGTCGTTGAGTATCGGATACTTGCGTAGCCCAGTGTACGAAGGGCCTTATATGTATGTAAGGGAGTGAGTAAATTCACTAAATATGTGTAACTCTCTTTGGACATTTTATAACAGGCTAAGTATTTAGTGTCTGTTTGCTGTAATTCCTTTGCTGCAACAAACAGTCTGCAGTTTATATTCCTTGCTATATAGGGATGCACCCAGTATTTTCTGGTACGGTGATTTCTCCTTCGGTAAAGGTAATAATAACTAAACACGATATCATCATTACTTGTGTCAGACATTTTGTCAACGTGTGACGACCCCGGTTTAGGTTGGTAGCGACGCGGATCTTGCTATTTCAGTAGCGATGCGTACGAGCTATGCGTATCGAGTTGCTTGCGACGTGAGTTCGCAACAGATATCGGATACTTGCGTAGCCCAGTGTACGAAGGGCACTCTGTTTTTTAAATTTTGTATTAAAAAATATTTGGCAGAAGTGATATTTGGGTATAAGGGGTTATTTCTGGGCAATTACAAATATATGTATAAAGCACCTATTGAAGCGTAATCTTACAACTAGTTTCATTATTGAAAATTACCAATATTCTATAGACACTATGGTCCTGAAAAAAGAGGTGAATTAAGAGTCCATTCGCTCCGCGAAAATTGGATCCAATTTGGGGTTCGGGGCATAATGTTTTTCCTAAAAATGGTATAAGTGTTCGATAATTTTTCAAAAACGATATAAAAGCCAACATAAATAAGGCTTCTGCTGTAATAGTTTTTAAATTTAGATTTAGTTTTAATATTTTCTTGAGTGAAAGTCACCCAAAAATCGGTTATGTTTAGATACTATTTCTAACTCGACTCATATGTCAAAAATCCGTTACAGCAGAGGCATAGATTATTTCCTTACCTATAAAATGGTGTATAATTTATGTCATTTAAGTGAAAAATAGTTAGCGAAAAACGTTATCTCCTAGTAGGCTTGCAATCGGAAACAACATCGCATGGATACACCGAATTTGAAAGAACCCAAATAAAATATAATATTTTTAATGCGGCTACACAAAAATTGTGGTACTGGGAGTTTGTTAGTCTTCGCCCACCGTCTCAGCGTCCTTTCGCCCGACCCCTAAAGTGTAGCGGAAATGCACTCTTAAATAATTATTAATCGCGAATCAAATTGAAATGCATCCCAGCAGGGCCGTATCTAGGCGGTGGCGAGATGGGCGACCGCCAAGGGCGCAGCGCCAAATCGGCCATAGAAAATATTTTTTTATATCAGTTGTCAATACCGTAGTCATATTATTATTATTTTTACTGACAAAATTAATCAAATAATTAAATTAAACAGAACAATTTTATACAATTTTTAACTTAAAGACTTCCTTTAGTTACTTATAAGTTTAATCATAAGCAAATAAGGTTGTATAGCTAACTTACATTTCAATTCTTTTAGTCAGATACAAACAGTTATTTTATACAATAAGTAAATCATGCCTCATTCAAAGAGTAGGCTAATATTTTTCATATAAAGAAAATATATAATTTGAACAATTTTTACCACAAAATTGGTATTTTAAAGAAACGAAATTATCGGATCAAAAAACTTTAAACATACAATTTGCACTTTAATTTTGTAAAATTTCCGAGAAAAAACCCTCTTTTCGGTGGGGAAATCCCATGTAAATTTTGATACATTGAAATATTGGTTCCCCTATTGAATTTACAACAAAATGACTATTTTGAAAACGTTGATAAGATTAGCTCAGATTCTAAATTTCTTTTTTTTCTGATAAGGCAATTAAAAGTTATTAAGAAAAACGATTTGTAAAATCGTTGCATACCTGCTACATACCTTAATGAATCCACCAGTAATAAATAAAATGTCTTGTCAACTTTTTAATTGATATTTACTTTGTATAAGTTATTTCAACATGTTTTACAGTATTGAAGAGAAAATAACAATGATTAAGTATTATATGGAAAATAGTTATCGAAGAGTATCGCCATGTTCTCTACGTTTCCTGACAGACACATTCCAAGTAGACAACATATTAAAATATCGTTTATAAGTTTCAGACAAAAGGTACTGTTATTGATAAATGCAACTGCTTAGAGCGAAATAATAATGTACTCGATGGAAGAGCTCAAGAAAAATAATGCCGATTTAGATGTTTTACTTCATATAGAAGAATAAAGAATAAGCACCAGGCTTCTTGGCAAAGTTGTAAGAAAAAATCACAGCACAGTACTACGCAAATTAAAGAAATATAAATATCATCCATACAAATATCAAAGACATCAGAATTAAGGGAAGGCTATAAGATCCGAAGAGTAGATTTTTGTTTTGAAGGGCGAATAACGATAGGGACTTCTTACGCAATATTTGTTTTATTGACGAATGCACCTTCACATTAAACAATGAACCAAACGTTCAAAACATCAAGGACTCAATACCCTCAAAAGGTAAACGTTTGGGCGGGTATATTTGGACATCGGATTATTGTACCTTTTTTCTTGAATCAAAATTTGGGAACAGAAACTTTTTTAGAACTATTACAAAATCAAGTGGGGCCGGCATTGGAAGAAGTTGCACCTGACAATCAAGACATTTAGTTTCAAGTGGATGGTTGTCCTGCACACAATTCACGAGAAGTAAGAGAATATGTTCAAAATGTTTTCAATGGACTCACTATAGGACCAAATTACACCATAAATTGGCCAGCTAGGTCTCCTGATCTTTCGCCAAACGACTTCTTCCTTTGGGGTCATATCAAAAATGTTATTTATACAATTTTGAGTTATCAAAATTTAGAAGAATTAAAAGTTTAAATTTCAGCGGCGTGCGATCGACTATCGGCATTTCAACTTCATAATGTAAGAAGTGAATTTTATAACAGTTTAGGATATTGCTTAGCAGTAAACGGAGGTCTGTTTGAGCATCTAATTAAAAAACATTAGCTTTTAGTTTCAATGTGTTGTGTTAAAACGTATTTTTAGACAGTTTTTAAGTGTGTTTTTACCTTCCTATAAAATTGTTCAATTATGTAAAAATCTCATTATGTAGTTCAATGTAATTACTTGTATTTATTAAATGATTACAACCATTATTTTCTCTTCAATACTGTAAAACATGTTGAAATAACTAATACAAAGTAACACGTGAATTAAAAAGTTGACAAGACATTTTATTTATTACTGGTGGATTCATTAAGGTATGTAGCAAGTATGTAACGATCTAACAAATGCACCACCTGGTATACTCCCAAACCACCCGTTCTGAGGGGGAGGGCGCAAATGTTAAGCCCCGCCAAGGGCGCGGCCACACCTAGATACGGCCCTGCATCCCAGGATGTTGCGTTAAAAAGGATTTTAAAAATTTGCAAATTATTGTTCACAATAATATATTTAGTTCACAATAAAAATGGCATGCACGTATACGCTGCACAAAATAGAAAAATATGGAATATAATTTCTGTTTTTACAATTTGGTTTTGCACCAAAAATTTTTGTTATTTTGTTTTACATGCCATTTTGTATAGAAAATAGCATTGTAAGTTATAATAAAAAAATGGCATGCATGCAGAAAGTTGCAAAAAAATGTAAATTTCTCTGACTGTGTCATGAACCGAAATGGGCCAAATTTATAGGTCATAACCGATCCATCGAGCCGAGATGGGCAATGCTCGCGCAGCCCTTAACAATAAGTTCCCATTGACACCATTTAATTTTTTATTTAACAATCTCAATAAACGTCAAACTACATCGGGGATTTTATGTCCTACGAGCACGAGTCTCTTAAAACAATGTTTAAAACTATGCAAAATTCTATACTAAAACAAATCCCTTTATTATGCTCTCGTGTTTCATTCACCAAACTCGTTTTTGATGACTATGCCACCGACGCGATAAACTGCTGTAGCGAATGAAAATTCCATTACAAAGGCGAAATTCGTCCGCAAAATTTTATTTGTGTTGTGCCGGGATTTAGAGTGACATTTGCGTGCGACAACACAAAACAATGTATGGAGAATTAACCTCATATTTTTTCCCATACACTGATGTGGGCTTGATAAAATTCCGATTTAGAACAATTGCTTTGATAATTCTCATATTCCGTGGATTTTATTTTTACATAAACATGATAATCCAAGAATTTATTTTTAAACCCCTTACGCCATTACATCGGTATGTTTTATAAACAATCGTGTATGTTCGGATCTGTGAGTGTAAATAGCAACAACATAGGTACTTGGAAAACGCACTTAAGGATAAAATTGAAAAATGTATACATTTAGGGTGTACCCCTTAAAATTATAAAGCGCACCAGTCAGTCAAATCCGAGAAATAAGCCGAAAAAAAAAAAAAAAAAGTGTTAATACATCTAGTTTACCTCTTTGTACCGTCAAAATGCTCGAATTCAAGTCCTGCCTCTGGTCAGATATTTTAAAATTATGTCGAATATCAAAATTTAATTTAATTTATAAAAAATGCGTTTTTATTTAATTTTATATTGAGTTTTACACCAAATCTCTCTGCCTTGAAATTGAGCATTTGCCACTTACTGAATTACGGTGTCCCCGCTTATATTTGCTCTATGAGTAATTTCAGTTGCAGCTGTCATTTTTTTAAAGTAAGTTTCTAAAGGCTCTGTCAAGGCATAGTCACTAGTCACGTCGTCATTGCCAAGCAAACTGAGGACCAAGAGAGTAAAAGGCTTGTATACATTTCCATTTCATTTTAAGGAAATCGTGGAATCAGCGGTCACAATGGAAAGGGAAGATTACTCTGTAGAGCTTCCCGAGCAACGATGAGTAATTCTACGTAGTAGTGCCGGACCTTACCAGGCCGGTAAGGCACACCTTTCGGAGGCGTACTTTGTATGTCTACCGATACGTGGTGGGCCCATCACATAGCTCACCGCATCGGGTGCTCTGTAGCAGTTCCATTGAATATTCCGAAGACCGTATACAAGCCTTTCGTCCTCTTGGAGTCATCAGGAGCGCCTTGTCAGACATGGCTATCAGTGACTTGGGTCAAACGTCTTATGCATTTAAGACCCCGTGTCAAGGAAGGCAGCTTTAGACCATCGCCCGACACCTGTTTGCATTGTTGTTATCGTTGTCCGGATGTTGCCAGTCCCTCCTACAAATCCTCTCTACAGAGTCCGAGGTGGAGCTCGCGTATCAGATCTCGAACATAACGACAAAACTCGAAGCCATTAACAGCGCCTGCCTTCCTTGACTTGGGGTCTTAAATGCATAAGAGTTTGACCAATATACAGAAAAAAAAACCTAGCAAAATATATTTTATCATTTCTTATATATTTTCCAGGAGTTACAAAAAAACTTTTGTAAAATTTTACCGTTTTAAACTGTAATACTTAAAAAATTCAAAATATTAGGGATTTATTAAATCATAATAACTATCTGGCATTTTTATATTATTATTTATTTAATTGACAAAATTGGGTTTTGTCCAAGTATGCCATTTGAACAACTTTTTGCCGTAGTGCCATGAAGGTGCATTATTAAGGTATGTACAATGTACACACCAAAAAAACAAACAAGAACAAACATTAGTTCTTGTTCACCTTGTTTGTATGTGTTCTTTGTTTATTGTTCGCGTTATTTTGGCCACATAGCGCAATCAAATATTTGTTCACTCTTTTTTGACCAGTTGAAAAAGTTACGGATGACAACGAACAAAATGTATTTCTCTTTAGGTATGTACACACCGAAAAAATAAACAAAAACAAACATTCGTTCTTGTTCACTTTCTTTGTATGTGTTTTTGGTTTATTGTTCGCTTTTTATGTCTACATAGCGCTACCAAATATTTGTTTACTCTTTTTCGACTAATTGGAATAGTTATGGATGAACATAAAAAAAAATTCTCAACAACAAACAAACGTTTGTTCGCCGTTTTAACTGTCTTCACTGAAGAAAAACGTTTGTTCGCTGATGTTTGTTCTTATTTGTTTTTTCGGTGTGTACATATCTTTTGATGTACCGACGTCTACTCGAACATGTATGGACAAGAACACACAAATGTTTGTTCATGTACAACTTGATGTACCGACGTCTACTCGACATATATAGACAAGAACAAACAAATGTTTGTTCGTGTTTTTACTGTCTACCCTAAACAAAAACGTTTGTTCGCTGATGTTTGTTCTCGTATGTTTTTCGGTGTGTACATACCTTTATACGTGCGTTACCACTATTGCCGAAGTCCGTTAAGGTATGTACACACCAGAAAAACGTATACGAGGCTAAACATCAGCGACAAACGTTTTCTTAGTGAAGGTAAACGCAGCAACATTTGTTTGTTCTTGTTTATACATGTTCGAGTAGACGTGGGTACATCAAAATTTATGTACACACCGAAAAAACAAACAAGAACAAACATCGAAAAGAACAAACGTTTTTCTTCGGTAGACAGTTAAAACGGCGAACAACGTTTTATTGTTCGCACATGTTCCCGTGGACGTCGGTACATCAAGAGAATTCTTGTCTTTATGGTCATTTATAACTATTCCAACTAGATCGAACAAGAGTAAACAAACATTTGGTTGCGCTATATAGACGAAAAACGAACAATAACAAAAAACACATACAAAATTAAAGAAAAGTGAACAAAAACGAATGTTTGTTTTTTTGTTTGTTTTCGGTATTACATACTAAAGAGAAATAAATTTGTTCGTCGTCATCTAACTTTTCCAACTGGTCAAACGAATAAACAAATATTTGATTGCTATGTAAACAAATAACGCGAATAATAAAAACGTAAAACAGGCCAACAAAGAACGAATGTTTGTTCTTGTTTGTACGTACCTTTATAATATGTTACCTACGCTGTAACGGAAACCACGTGGTAGGCGCTCAACCGATAGGGATTCCATCGGTATGTCATTACAGCTTTAATGGAGTGTAATGCTAGGTTTTACATTGGAATCACTATTTATTATTGAATTTAGAAAGTTTGGATACGTTACGGAATAATATTCATGATTACAATATATTTCCTAGGCTTGGGCTACTCGTCAGGCATGTAAGGAGAGGTCTCTTCGGTTTAGGTCCCCGGGGTACAAAATCAAATAATCCAAACAAACTTAAATTTTACCAAAGAGAGAATTAAAAAAAAAACTTATTAACATTTTGGTAACAAGTTGGTTACCTTTTTAAGATATAAAATACATTTAAAAATGTAAATTTAACGATAATAAAATTAAAATCAAAAAAAAAAAAAATGAATTTTCTAGATTTCTTATGACCTAATGCCAAAAAATTGTTTCTAGTTAATGGTGAATTTGTGTGAGTTGTTGGTAACTTAATTAATTTTGGACTTTTCTAAAAATTCCTTAATTTTAAGCAAAGGCAATTATTTAAATTAATCGATATTGATGCTATATAGTTATCTTTGTTTAACAATACAAAAGCACTTCTTTTAATTTAACGTTTTTTTGAAAAAATCTTTTTTGACAAAATACAAGAAGCGTTTCAGTTAATTATGTATATATTTTCAAAAACATGTTAACATATTTTTAATTATGTCTTTTTATATTTATTTGATATTGTTTTATGCGTTGGGCTTATGATCGGAAAGTTTAATCTATATTAAATGTAAGACATTCACAAGGTATTTTATAAACGATATTATTTGTATTTTCGTTAATATTATATGGTTTTGTTTTCACCTACTATATACCCATTCGTTAAATTTTTCTTTGACTAAAAGGAATTTATAACAAACATAAATTTGTAATAGGTAAGAGACCTAACTAAAGAAGCAGCTATTTATAAAATTATTTGAGTATCTATTTTAAACTAAAAGTCATTATAAATCCTTTTTTCTCTGTTATTCCGCTCAGAAATTTTTTTTTTTTTTATGATTTAATGGGCTTTCTACAAATCTCTTTTTAGCCATAAATAAATGATTTCAGTTAATATTTAAATATCTATTTGTATGTGTAGGTTTTTTAAACTTTTAGTTTTTTCATTGTGTGTGATGGTAAATTGTTTAAGCAATCTTCGGCATGCTGATAAACAGATAAAATGTTAAACCACTAAACAAACTTGGGCAATTAAGGCCAAATACAAGAGCAAAATGTCTCGGTAATAACGTAAAATGTTAAAACAAATTATAGACTTAAGTTTCAATTTACATTTTTACATGAGTTTAGATGTTTTTACGCAAAAAAGTCGTGATAGGCCTAAAAAAAATATTTGTCACGGGTTTATTCCAAATTTTTTTTACAATTTGTAGATATTTCTGGCAGCAATTTTTTTTAAATGTCGTTCATTATCAAATTAATGCTTTCAGCCCACTGCGATTTACTAAATACCATGTATTTGCTTAGCATGTCTCAAAAAGCCTAATATTCTTTTTCTCATACATTTTTGGTTGGATCTACATTCTTCTAATTACTGATATTTAATGTTGGTATTTAAATTTGTGTAAAATAAATTATTAGTAGTAAATTAATAATTTGTCTACCTAATTATTGGAAACTTACTTTTTATGTTAATTTAATGGTGTGCAAATCCCATAGAAATGGGCATGGTACCGCTTGGTGACCCAGACAGAACATTATAGACTCATCCTGCACTTCCCTCTGTAAAAATGGTTGGAAAGAGAATGGTTCCTTTCTCTACTAAAAACCTTAACAGGCTAATCGGCAGTAATGTTTATAGCATTGATTATTTTTTTTTAGTTTAATGCTATAAGTCCCATTTAAAAATGTCTTCCATAAGAAAATTCTTACGTCCAATGTGAGAAACAAATATTTTTCTCTGATTAAAAGATACGTTTTTCGATCATTATTTTTTATGAGAATTATCAACGTATACAAAATCATTCATTAATAGCCCTCCTTAATGTATGGTTTTCTATTAATTATCAATTTTAGTATGGTTAATGAAGTAGGTATACACAAAACAAAATGGAGGCTATTTCAGGGGGTGTTTTCAGCATTTATTAAGAAGTTAAAATTTCAAATATGCCCATTATTTATCAATTTCTGATTATCATTGTTCTTGACAAATTAATTTGTAAATATTCATGACCTATTGTGTCCAATGTTAAAGACCAGGAAATGGCTGAGAACAACTGTCATTTTCTTATTCAATCGTGGTTTAATTTAAGTAATTAAAAGTATATATATAAATAAATCTCAAAGATTTGTCCGAAGATGAGGGATGATTTTAAAAAATAAATTTCCATAGATACTATTCCTGGAGCAGTTGACGGTACACAATCTTTTGCAGCGATTTCCTACTCGGAGTACACACCCCCAGGGGTACGTGACTGGTTGTTTGGAGGAATGCAAAAATAGTGTTTTTATGTCAGAGAAAAGATCTCATTAACTTTTGGGCAGACATTAGCAGATAATTTAAGCTATGGTCTGACAAAGTACTAAAGTGTACTGTTTGGTCGCTCATTTTTTAAGGCTTAGAAAACTTTTGGAAGACATTCATTTGTGTACCATGATGCTGTAACAGTCTTTTGTGTCTCTAAAGGAACAACCGCCAAAATCCCTCTTTTACTAAAAAAAAACTTCTACCATTAGTCTCTTCATAGAATGAGCTTGTTTCAATAACATCGGTGGTTCTTCATCTTCAAAAATCCACATTTTGCCCTGAGATTAAGTTAGAACATCGTAATAATAAATATAGGTTTCGTCACCTGTAATAATTAAATTGATATCATTAGAGTCACCGTCATCCAATTTTTTAAGCATTTGTTTGAACCACTTTACTCTCTGCTCCCGTAGAGAATCGGTCATCAAATGTGATACCCAGAGTGAACAAACTTTTCTAACTTTTAATTCATTGTGCAGAATATGATGAAAAGTCGGTCCACTTATCTTCATTAAATTCTCTATTTGACGTAGGTTATTCGTCGGTCTTCCACAATAACATTTTTTTATGGTTAAAATATTTTTATCAGTCGTCATTTCAATCGGCCTACCAGATCTTTGCTCGTCCTCTAAGTTAAAATTTACCTTTTGGAATTGTAAATACCTCCTTACTACAGTCATAAAGGTGGACAGGTATCGTCCAACACACCATTTATTTCTTCAAATCATTGTTGCTTTGTAAGACCACGACGAAAATTGTACAACATAATAACATTAACATCACGTCGCGTCAACCAAGCCGTCACAGTGATTTATTTATTTTTATAAATTATGAAAACACAATTACACGGCAACTGTTAGTAATCATATGAACTAAAATCTCTTCTTGCTTTGATCATCGAAACGACAGTACGTATGTTATTATGTTGTACAATTGTACGCGGCCTATTTGCCAAATTTTACCCACTACATTGTTCATTAGTTTGAAATATTTCAGTGCTCCACAGAAGAGGTTCCTGCACACTTGTGATTATGAGTAATAAATATTGTGTTAGAATTTCGAACTTTTTACTTAACAGAATCTTGTCACTCAAATGTCAATTTTAAGACAATTGTCTGGTTGCAGTGGCATACATTGACTACAAAAAGTAGAGGGATCCAACTGTTTAATTTAATAATTTAATAAAATAATGTAGGTAAAAAATTAAATTATCTCCCAAAATTATTTACTGTATTGCCAAAAATAAGGAAGCCTGGGCCACCCTTGTACCCCCTAGAATACATCACTATTTGGTTGGTTGCTTAAAACCGAAATGCATCCCGAAAAAAAAATCACAGTAGGTGTGATTTTTAAAATTTAATAACAAAACATTCGCCGAATTAATATTGAAAGGTAGTAAATGGAAAAAGAATCGAATTAAATAAATACATAAATACAAAAAAAAAATAAAAGCTTATATAAAATTGTTGTTATATGACAATAATTTAACCTTTTTTATAGTTTTAAAGAATGTTATAGATAAAAAATTATAAAAATCATCATAACCGTTATGTAAACATATCCGTCCTGGATTTGAACTTTTGATAATTGTATTGGCTTTTTTTGTAGTACCTTGTAAATTTTTTAAGATACTGATTATACATATGGTGCATGGCTAGTAGCACTAATGTTTATAAAATATTTTTAGTAAACTAACTTAAATATTACAGGATAACACAGAAGTTACTTTTTTTGGGGTCATAACCTTTTTAAATATCTCTTTCAAATTTTTCTTTATTTTCACATTTTTGAAAAATATGTCAAAATCTTAAAAAATTTGGGGGCAATTTGGGAAAATTTATCAAATACTGTTTTGGGGACTTTTTATGAAAAAATTTCATATGCCTATATAAACAAGATAAGCATGGGAAAGAAATTTTAACTTATGTAAAAACCACTGTACAGGGCATGTCAAAAAAACCCAAAAAATAAAAGGTTAACGCCCTGTAAACCGTTAACGAAACCTTTGTAAAATCACACCCTTTAATATAGACAGAAAGTTTGGACACAACCTATAATATGACTCTCTTGCGCAATTCCTTTAGAGTTAGTGAATATTTTTTCTCATTCTTAAACACTGAAATAGGTAGGATACGGTGGTGTAGTAAAATATCATATTTATTGCAAAATATACGTATTAAAATTTAAATATTTTTTAATTAATTTAGCGACTGGAACGCTCTGTGATTGGTTACTACCTTGGTGACGTCACTTGCAAGTAAATGCATGGCACAACTTTTTTGGGTATTTTCAGGTGGTATTTTTTGATCCTTAACTATCTAAATAACTGTTTCTTGACAATTTTATATAAAAAAACATATTTCAAGTAACATAATGATCCGGTAAACATCCGTTTTGTACCTCAAAATAGACATAAATTTTGTGCAAGCCGATAACAGAAAACGCTAAATACTATGCTGCAGAACTCAAAAATGTAAAAACAGCTGTATAAGTACCTCTAAAAAATTATTTATTTGCGTGTTCATTATTCAGTATTTCTTAAAATCTTGTGTAGGTAATGTTTATGGAGTGTAGAAATATAAGGAGTATCATCTCTTATGGGAGACGAATTGAAAAGTAAATTCTTCGTAAAGCCCATTTTGTATTTCGTGTAATATAATACCGTTAAGTATAAAAAGAGAAATACTAACTTGCTAGGTGTTTAAACAAAATGATTCTAATCCAAAAGTTAGGTTATACCTTTAAGTCTTTATAAGTTATCTAAAGGCGATATTTTGTTGTATATAAATCGGTAGGTATTTAAAGCAGGATATTTGTATACTTACATTAAAATGATCTTCACACGTAAAAACATTTGAATGCGATACAAAGCTGCTTGGATCTCTTCGAGCTAATTGTAATCACTTTTTTCGCCTTTTAGGATATGTTGGGACAGATATAAACAGTTTTTGTAGTGTTTTCAGAGAAGTATTGGTACATTGTGGCACTACACACCATTTATATACCATTTTAGCCAATAAATTTAGAAATTATTAACAAAATTCACTGTAGTTGCACTCGTTGTTAACTTGTTTACTTGCATATGACGCCACGCGAAGCATATATCGACGCCATTACAGAGACAGCGTTTTTTAGCGCGAATTTTATAATTTAAACTTTATATATATAAAATGTATTGTGTTTGTTAGGTACCAAAGAATAATTTAAAATGATTTTTCAAAATTAGTCGAATAACCTATTATACAAATTTCTTTGTATATCAAAATCTAATTTTAATTATTAAAAACCAATATTTAAATGGTGTTATTTTTACTTATTACTCATGATTTAGGAGGCGGCGTATGGTGTGATAAAGCCAAATAAGACAAAAATCAAAATTTTACCCACTCATATTTCAACATTAAATTTCTGTTTATTATTTTTTACTGGATTCAAACACTAACAAAGGGATTTAAAACTTTTTTAACTCTTAAACAAATTTGCACGCTTGGAAGCAGAAAATATATGTTTGTATGATTTATATGCTTTAACAAATTATCTATTTGGTCCAAGATAGTTAATAAATAAAGCTTTAAAGCTTATTACCGAAATAAACAAGGATTATAAATTGAAAACTGAAAATATATTCATTCTTAATAACCAAAAAAATAGAAGTTTTCCCTAATTTATGCAAAACATATCTAATTTTTTAATAATTGCTACAAATACTGCAACAGATAAACTAAGTTTTAATAGATTAAAAAATAATAAAACCTTTAATATGTCAGCTATGATGGAGGACAGATTGACAAGCATGGCTCTTCTCAATATTAAAAAAGACTAAGCAAATAATATTGCTTTGAACTCGGGCATACACAAATATAAAACAACAAAAAGCAGGAGAATTATATTGTAACACTGTATTAATTAATTCTTGTCTTTATTTGGTTTTGGTCCCCTCCCAGGAAAGGGGCTGGCTACGCCACTGGTACGATATGAAATAATGATATTATGCATAACTATTTTAGTACTAGTATTATTTTAAATAACAAAAAGTACAACCATAAGAGATTTCAGGCTGCTTAACCAATCCATATATGTACAGGGTGGTGCGATTTCGACTGTTTTAACAGGAAACTCGTATTTCCTGACCAGATAGAAAAAAATTGACATAGGTGTCTTGGGCTCGATTTTCGAAATTAGATGAATGGTGAAAACCGCATCCCGAAATCTCTATCGGTATCCGAGATATGGGAGTTTTTCATTTTTTGGCCATTTGGAAAAAAATTCGTAAGTCCATCATTTTAAAAACTTTCCAAAACGGTGTAAACATTCTTAAGGCACTTTTTTTAGTGGAATCCATTGGATACTCAGATTTTTAAAATTATTTCTAGTTTCGTTGAAAACATATAAAGCTTAGTTTTTTAAAATATAAATCATAGTTGGCCATGATCTCAAAAAATTGCTTATTTTTTGCTCTTTCCAATGATATATTAATATTCATACTTATCTTTGAAATTGAGCGAGATATTTCAGTTTTTTAATTTTTACTATAGTAGGTCATGGAAAAAAATCGGCACTTGTCAAAGTCAGGTAAATAGCATACCAGTTGTTTAATTTTTGGTAAAGTAGGCCATGCAAACATGTCAATTATCAAACACAGACTAAAAAATAATGCAATTAAATTACAAACTTTGTATTTATGAACATAATAATAAAAATATTGGCCTAAAAAAATAAACAAGTATAAATGAAAACCAGAACCAATGGAAAAACTTAATTCAAAGTAGATGTTCAAAATTGGCTCCTTCTTCCCTAATACATAATAAACACCTTTTATTCACACTGCATTCGTTTATTAGTTCAACAGGTCTAATCGCACCAAAAGCTTGCCTAGTCGCTACTTGCAACTCTTCCCGTGTTTCGATAGTTCTTTCTTACAGAGTTCCAATCAGTTACTGATAGAAATGATAAATTATTTACCTGACTTTGACAAGTGTCGATTTTTTTCCATGGCCTACTATAGCAAAAATTAAAAAACTGAAATATCTCGCTCAATTTCAGAGATAAGTATGAATAATAATATATCATTGGAAAGAGCAAAAAATAAGCAATTTTTTGAGATCATGGCCAACTATGATTTATATTTAAAAAAATTAAGCTTTATATATTTTCAACGAAACTAGAAATAATTTTAAAAATCTGAGTAGTCCAATGGATTCCACTCAAAAAAGTGCCTTAAGAATGTTTACACCGTTTTGGGAAGTTTTCAAAAATGACGGACTTACGATTTTTTTTCCAAATGGCCAAAAAATGAAAAACGCCCTATATCTCCCCATCTACCACCCTGTACGTACACAGTTGATGTTTATTTAAATTCAATTTCTTTTTAGATAACCAATATTATGGTAGATAATTAATATTTAAAATATAATTATAAACAGTTTTCGACAGCGCCCAAAAAGCGGTGTTCTTTATATAATGAAAAACGATACCATAAGCAATAATTTACTTTTAAAATAAACAAATTTAGTAAATAAAACATCAATTAACGGACACAGCGCTCCAGGCGCATACCAACGCTGCATGCGGCTCCAAATTCATTTAGACCTCAGCGTCTCTGTTAAATATTATTAATTAACCCAAGAGTTTTGACAGCAAAAATAGATTCTTAAAATGATTAAGGTAGTCTATATAGTTTTAAGTAAAGGGATTTAAAGGGTTTGAATATCGGTCGGTGGTTTGATTTATTGGATCTTTCAAAACTTTGACGATAGGAAACCAAAGGGATATTTTAACCTTGCTCCTAAAATTAGTGCGCCTTGGTGTATATGAAGTTTAACAAATATGCTGTTAAATTTTAGGAACTTTTTAACCATAACTGTGGGTGGTACAAGGGTTTATTTGACCCCATATAAATATACAAACATTTAAAAGTTTTTTCTTTTTCCCTTTTTTTAACTACGAATATCATACAATTATTATGTATTTTTCTGATCATATTTTAATGATTTACGATACAATACGATATTACATTAAATTTTTCTTGATGGACCAACTTATTTATAGGCGTTTTTTATTTCGTAATAATTTGTAGTAACAAAAGAATTAAATTAATTATATGGTCTACTCTTACCAACATTAAATAAATGTAATAATAAATGCTAGACTTTAACACATATTGATTTCTGTTTTTTTCATTTCAGGTGTTTACTGTAAGGGTGTAGTTTAAATGGCATTTTTTTTATAAAAATTAAATTAATTTGCCGTTAATAACATCCCTTTTAGTGAAAGTTATCACAAAAAGTAACAGATTTTCAGAAAACTAATTTCAATTTAAAATATCTTCTTAAGTATTCATTAAAATTGTTGGTTTACGGCAATGAACTAGGACTTTTATTGCCCCAAATCGGTTAAAGATCCTATAATAATTATGTTCATTGTCGCAAAAAGTCTACCAATAATAATCGGTTACTTATGAGCTGCAAAGTTCTACAGAATAGAGGACCATTTCCGCTTCAAATAGTAAGCCAATACTATTCCTACCTTAATGGCTTCCCATAAAGTACCACGAATTAAACCTTCTCTGTATCTTTTCACAGTGCAACTGGACGGTCTACGATCTTTTTACTATTTTCGTTATTTGAACTCTGTAGTATCTAGGCTGTAGAATCTTATACCTGTGGTGATCTTTCCTTCCCTCCAAATCCTAAAATCTTTAGGTCTTGTATGAGTTAACTGCTTCTTACTGCACGTGAGACCCCCTCTCTCCATGGTACGTTAAGCCTTCGAGGACTTTCTCAAAAAAAAGGGAAAATAGAGATACCTGTATTACCCAGTGCTTTTTTTTAAAATTTAAACTTAGAAACTGGCAAAAATACAATAGTAGAGAATTATATAGTCAGCAAAATGGGATTAATAGAAAAAGACAGAAAATCGTTAATATACAGAAGAAATAGAATTAGCGCCGTTGCCGAAATCTCACTATTCGAATTTAGTTAAATCAACAAATGAATCAACAAAAAATTTAAATGAAAATAATTGTGCGAACATAAGTTTCCATTTAAAATATTTAAGTTTTTTTTAATAAATCTTATGTGCTCACAGTTATTTATATTTGATTTTCGTTGATCTTCTAATGTTGGTCCATTAAAATCGAACCGTAAGACTGGGGCTCTACAGGGCTGCATGGCCTTAAAAAGACAGACAGACAAAAAAAATTACCTACTGAAATTGGAATGATACAGGGTCTATTTGGCAGGTTAGGGCAAAATGTTATAAAGATGCATTGCTCAAAATTAAAATTTCTAAAGTTATAGCTCGTTAATTTAAACTATGGTGTTTAAAAAAATTATGTTATCAGTTTCTTTTAAGAAATGTTACTGTTAAGGAATTTTGACAAAAGGGTTAGAGAGAGGCGGCATGTAAAATAGTTTTTACAGCATAGTTGTTCGTTATACTCTTTTAATTTTTATTAAAACTTTACTTGGAAATCGTAAATAATAATAAAACTTATAATGCATATTTTTTAATTTTTTAATAAAATATATTTCATTGCGATACCTATTATTCTTTTGCCAAAAATGGCAAAGTACCAGTGTCTTCATAAAAGCAAAAAACTTTGGTTATAAGATAATTTTTAGGTACCCTTGTTTAAATTAACAATGTGTTACTCCAAATAATGACATAAATTTTATTTCTGAACAACATATTATCCTAATATTATTGATTTCAGGAATATTTGGTAAATTGTCGTTTTAGACCATGCAAACCATAATCCCAAAATATTGTTTTTGAATTGTGTGGCTGTCGAAATAGATTTAAAAAATACTTTGTTTTACAAATGTAAGTCAAAGTCTGATTTTTAATGCATGCTGTCAGTGTCTAAAATGTCATTTTATGACACTGGTGTTAAAAGTAATTACTTTTAGCACTTGTGCTAAAAGTGGTTTACTTTTAACCAGATAAAAATTACAAAAAACGTAATACTTAGATCAAAATAAATTATTTTTTAATTAAAAGTACAATTACTGAAAATACAATTGAATAAAAACTCCATGGCCAATCTCTTGGTGGTTGTTACAAATTTACTTTGGTAAGATATGTACCCGGGCAAGGAAGCAATGTTATCCACTAAAATTTTGGACAAACATTTGGGTCGGAATTTTTCTTTCTTCTATTAACCCTCTGCTACTAATTTTGGCTTCCATCCACCGTGTTTTTAATTGTAGTAAGATTAGCACCAGAGTCCGTCAACAAACTAGGAAAAATCCGGAAACAATGTCCAGTGTAAAGATAAAAAAGGACAAATTTAGAAATTTAGCCATTTGGGCAGGCATTTTACCAAATGTGTTGATTCTAACTGAAGTTTTGGCACATTTATTCTTTAAGCATCTTATAAGAACTCTTAAATGATAAATATTCACTGGACGAAGGGCAATGTACTTTTTATAATAGTTTATATACAAGGTGCCACAAATTACAAAGGTTCGTTGCACATTAGTTTTTGTGTCTGGAATATGCACAATTAGTGAAATTTTCCAAACTTTGATGTTATTTAATGAAAAAAATTTCCCCGTTCTTCTCGAAGTAATCTGCGAAATTTGTCAATTTGTTTTTTTGTCAATGTTTGAGATTTTTTTTCCCGGCGATATCCATCCCCCTTTTTCCCTTTTTAAAAAAGGAACTTGATTGTAATATTGCAATTTTTCCCGGGTTATTTATATTCAAAAACGTATACATAGGAAATTTTTTTCCAGCGTAGATGATTTCCATATTTTGGACTTTTCTTCAAAGTATGAAAGGGCACTTTTTCACTGGCACTAACATTTTTTTGATCACACCATTTTAAGAAACGATCGTATGTAAATTCGCATTGTTGTTTTTTACTTACTAGAAACAATTAAAAAATTTTCTTTATTGGCAGCTTCTTCGTTTTTCAGGGGAAAAATTAATTTTTTGACCCTTTTCATCGAAAAAATTCGCGATTATCTGACCTTTTTAAACAAAGACAAATCAAAAATTTAAATTTTATTGATTTGTTTTAATTTTTTTTTACCTTAGCAACTTACTTTATAGATAAATTATATGAAATTAGATTTTAAAAATAATAATAATGTCGACGATAAAAAAATTGTTAATTTGGACTTTAAATGGTGTTTTTAGAAAAAATTGTGTATGATATATGTGCTAAAAGTGATTTTATTTTGTTCCCTTCTCACAAAATAAAATGTCACATTTAGCATTTATATCATAAATAATTATAACTTATGCCGAACAGTTTGTCCAAGTTGTTTATCTAGATTTTTTATAGAAATTTTTTCCATAAATCATCTGTACTCCCCTAATAAATTTAATCAATTACAATTTACGGTGGTGGGGAAGATCATATTCTATGCATTTGTTCCTTTTGTTTACTTATGAAAAATTCACCAATTTTATGTTTGCAACCTTACGGTACATTAAATCCCCTTTAAAAAGTGCCTTCTTCACCCTTTAATCATATAGATTAGCGTGCACTTCCTTTTATTGTTATAGAAATTATTTCTTGTGTACGCTTTATAATAAAAGATATGAATAATTTTTAAACAAATTGTTTTTTAACGACTAAGGAAAATGTTATATTTGAAATGGGTTTGGGATAAAGAATTTTTTTTTCTAACGAAAATGGTTTATTAATTTCTGTAATAAAAACCACTTTTTTGTCTGGGAACTGTACACAAACTTTAAAGCCTAATAGACCAAACCTTATTGGGTGGGATGTATGAAGTTGCAGGCATGTTTTTGATTAAGACCCTTTGGAAAAACGTACTTAACAAAAATCGAGATAGGGGAACAGAAAGGTCTAAAACATTTGTTAAAAATACTAAGTGTAAAAAAAAATGTTTTCTTGTTTTAATCTCCCATAACTGTGTAAGTATTGGTCGTAGGGAAATTTTGTAAAAAGAAAAAGGACGGAATACAAACTGTAAAATGCATTATGCTTGTTGAAAAAAAAAACAAAAAAAGGGACTTTCTCATGTGATATTTTTGGACCATTTATATTTTTGCTGAGGACCTCCACATAAAAAAAAGAACATTGTATGATAAAAGTTTTTACACAATAAATTAGCATTCCAATTTCGTTTATAAAAAATTGCAAATTGGGTGGAGTCTACAATCTAGAATATGGAACTTAGACATTTTGTTTTTAATTTCATATGCAGGGTGTAAATAAGTAAGTGCGACAAAATTCAGGAGGTGAATCTTGTGTTAATTTTAAGAAAAAAACTTTATAAGAACATATGTCCTAAAAGTCCTAACTTTTGATATACATGGTGGCAAAGATTTAAGAAAAACATATGTTTTTTTATAATATATGTGAAACCCCTGTAGATATTTTAGTATTATTTTGTATGCATTTTCTATGCATTAAAAGGCGTTTTTCGACGTTTACCCATTTTTTTTTTTACCAGTGGCGTTCTTGCGGGAATTAAACTAAATATGTTTGAAGAAAAATATGGTACGCCACTGTTTTCTCTGGAATTTTTATTTTGTAATTCTCATTTATTTCAGAGCAAATTCGGTCTCCTAACTTTCTTTTGTCAGACGCGACGTGGGGAAAATGGAAAAAAACCAAGAAAATTTAGGGTTATAAACGGTAACAGGTCTAAAACTGACATTTTTTTATTTTGTATCTATAAAGCGAGCAAAAATTTTCAAATTCTGATTTTACCATTTTAAGTTTGACTAAGAAAGAGCACATGATGACTGTATAAGGTACTTTTTTGATAGTACTCACAATTACGGAAATACCCTATAAAAATAACGAAAATGGGACACCCAGTACATTTCTGTAGTTATTATGCAACCATTTTTCATTACTTGATCCTCTAACGATATTATCAACTACACCCTGTACAGGGTGTTTTTTTTGTTGGTATTATAGGGTATAGGCTAAATGGTAGGAGATAAAAAAACTAAGAAACATGTCCCGTTTTTTTTAGTGTTTAGTTTAATGACGCAATCAGACCTACGCTAACTAGATTGCTTTAAAAGATATACGGTGATGATTGAGTTGTTAAATTTAGAAAAGACTTAGCAATTGTTAAAAGTTAACAACGGTTTAGATTGTTTAACAAAACGTCATTGTCAGTGTTATTCAATGATTTTAGTAGGCAACCTGTCAAAATCTGACATTTTGTTAAACATTCTAAACCAGGGGTCTCCAAACTACGGCCCGAGGGCCACATCCGGCCCGCGGACAGATTTTGTCCGGCCCGCGGAGAGCTAGCATACTTGAAAACTCCTTTTAGAGAACAAATAATTTTTATAGCAAATTAAATTTAGTTTACTGAAGTATTCTAATTTTATGTTGAATAATTATTAATATGACATCTACATTGATATGGTCATGGGCTAACTCCGCTAACTCATAACATTCTTGTAGGCTTATTGTTATTGTTTTTGTGATAAGTTGGATAAAGAAACACAGAATTGTAATGAGTAAAGACATGTATAATATGCAGAAAATTTAACTTCAGTATATAATAACTAACAAATTATTGAAATGAATCCAACTAACATTTTATACATTTTAAATAATCACATAACTTATAACAAACATAATGACATATGAAATACTAATGAGATTTATGTAATTGAGATTTTCCACTGACAATAGTTTGTAGTTGTGGACTAATTTTACTTGTACCAATTATTAAAAGAGATTTAAGATGCTCATCAGTTAATTTCGATCTGTAAACATTTTTTGTGTACTTCATTTTGGAGAAGGTTTTCTCACACAAATAAGTAGTATCAAAAACAGAAAACAGACCACGAGCAAATTTATGCAAATTATCAAATTGTGTCAGTGGAAGACTCTTATAAAATTCCAACAAAGATGAGTTTTGATATTTGTTCTTAATTATATCACTGCATTGTAGATCAATCATTTCCATTTGAAGTTCCGGGGCTAGGGTTTCAATGTCAGTATCAAAAGGATTCTGAAAAATCTTAATTTGATTCGCAATGGCATCAAAGTCCGAGAAACGAGTATCAAAATTTATCTTCAAAGCACTCAAAGTTTCGATTGCAAAATCGATAGGAAACTCAGTCTCAGTAGTGTGGCTGAATATTTCACATGTTTTAAAATATGAAAAACATTTACTTCGTAGTTGTGATTGAAACAGTCTCAATTTCTTCGGGAATGATTTGATATTAGTGTATAAATCAGGAAGATGCTGGTTTTCTCCTTGCAATCCCAAATTCAGTTCGTTCACATGTTTTGTCAAATCAACATAGAATGCTAACTTCCACAGCCATGCGTTGTTTTGTAATTCAGTAAGAGGGCGATGCTTTTCATTCAAAAAATTTCGATCACTGCTCGAAGTTCAAAAAGGCGCTGAAGGACTTTCCCACAACTAAGCCAGCGTACGGCAGTATGATAAGGTAAGTCAGTTTCTCCAATCTCTTCAATAAATTGTCGAATTGTCGGTGATTCAGCCCAAAAGATCTGATAAAATTAACAGTTGATATGACTGGTTTCAGAACGTCAGACATATCCAAACATTTTCCGCACAAAGACTGTTGATGAATGATACAATGTAAGACTAATGGTTTTGAACCACCGTCATTTTCTACAGCCTTTGACACAAGAGCGACCACTCCTTTATCTTTCCCACTCATGTTTTTGCCTCCATCAGTTGTAATACATTTCAAGTTTTTCCATCGAAGGTTCTTTTGATTAATGGCCATTTCAACTCCTTTAAAATATCTGTACCAGTAGTTGTGCCATGAATACTATACATATCAAGAAGTTCTTCGTGCACTTCATAGCTTTTATCTACTCCTCGAATATAAATCAACACCTGAGCAGTATCTGACACATCCGTTGACTCATCCAAGGCCAAAGAAAACCACTCAAAATGTCCATTTTTGTCGAACAGTTGAGAGGATATATTTTCAGCGATGTTTTCTACCCTTCGAGCCACAGTGTTTGCTGACATACTGACAGTTTTAATAAATTTACCTTTTCAGGGCACATTTCTTCGGCTACTGCAATTATGCATTCTTTGATCATTTCTCCATCGGTGAATGGTTTTCCACGTTTTGCAATTTCAAGAGCCACACGAAAGCTGGCACGAGTTGCAGCCTCTTGTTCAGTTTTGAGTTTTGTAAATGAAGATTGCTGCGATTTCAATCCGCGCTGCATAGCTTCGAATTTTTCTGTCCGCAAACTTCCTGTATATTTTGAGTAATTTTGAAAATGTTTTGTTTCATAATGACGTTTAATGTTATATTCTTTGAGAACGGCTATGCTTTCATTGCAAATCAAACATAGCGCCTTGTTACTGGACTCAATTACGAAATACTGAATGTTCCACTGATCTTTGAATTTTCTGCATTCACTATCAATTTTTCGCTTCTTTTCCATACTACTAATTCACACAAAAGCAACAATTCAAATCAAAATACTGTTATAAAGATGTCTTAAACTTAAACACGCACAAAACGTTTTAAGGAGGTATGCAATATTTTATTTAACAACAGTGTCATAGGAACTGACTTGTGGTTGCGCCACTAGCCTTCTTATATATTCCAATTACTGCCATCTAGAAGTGAGTGGAAGACACCAGAACTTTCTCGAACCAACGAGATTATTCTGTACGTGCTATTAGCGCCATCTGTTAGCGATAGAAGGTACTACCTATTTCCGCTCGTGTCCACCAGATGTCGTGTCACGTTACTCCTCATGGCTCGTACTCTACGACTAATCTAGAAATTACAGATAATGACAGGAAAATTAATAATATGCAGTGTTGCCGTTTTGCGGACTTTAGTCCGATTTGCAGCCTTTTTTAAACGTTGTGTACTTTTTCGGACTTTTTTTTTCATCAGTGGACTATTTCACTTCTTACCACCGGCAACAATGATAATATGGTTTTGGCCCTCGGAACTTACTGGAGTAATCAGTATGGCCCTAAGGCTGGAAAGTTTGGAGACCCCTGTTCTAAACCGTTGTTAACTTTTAACAATTGCTAAATTAACAACGGTTTAGAATGTTTAACAAAATGTCAGATTTTGACAGGTTGCCTGCTAACAATAAAATCATTGAATAACACTGACAATGACGTTTTGTTAAACAATCTGAACCGTTGTTAACTTTTAACAATTGCTAAGTCCATTGCTAAATTTAACAACGAGATCATCACTCGGCCGATAGGGTGATTTGTTTTGTTTGTTTACATGTCAAAAAATTCAATAACAGTTAAGTATTGGTTTTTGCATTCCGTTTTCAATAATAAGTACTATATATTTTTTTCAAAATTGTCTAAAAATATTTTTCAAAACTATAAAAAGTTAAACATGTTTGAGTGCTATATAGGGACGCAGCTTTAAAGTTGTATTTTGAGCGGTATCCGGAACGACGACAGCCAGAAAAAAGAATATTACAAAAATTGTATTACAATTTAAATGAGTATGGATCATTTCAAAAACCAAAAAGTAAGATTTACAATAAAGAAAATATAGAACGAGATGAAATACATACATTAGTTTGTGTTGCTGCTGATCTGACGGTATATAGCCGTAATATTGAGAAACATATTGGCACAAGTAAATCTAAAGTTTTAAAAACGTTAAAAAAGTATAAGTATAAACCGTACAAAACAAGAAAGGTTTACAACTTACATCCTGGGGATGAAGATCGGCTTTTAGAACTTTGTCTCATTGGTGTTTGGAACATATTTATCGGAATCCATTTTTTTTTTTTTTTAATATAATATGAACTGACAAGCTTTATATCTAGCAAAGGAATTTTTAATCGACATAACAGTCGATATTGGTCAAACATAAATCCTCATCCGACGGTCGCCAGGGTACAACAAGGACGGTTTGGGTTCCATGTATGGGTGGCGCTGTATTAAAACAGAGTCTTTAACTTCAGAATTTTTAATGACAATTTAAATGCGAAAAGATACATCCAAATTTTGAAGGAATTGGTAATACTTGCGTTGGATGACATGCCATCAGCTGCAAGAAAAAATGTTTATTTCCAGCAAGTCGGTGCTCCAGCCCATAATAGTCATGTGGTAGGCACTTACAACTGTTAATTTTGGCGTAGAGACGCTGGTACCATATGGGCCGAAGAGGTGGTCTCCGCGTTTCCCTGACCTAACGCCACTAAACTTTTATTTTTGGGCATTTATTAAAAATAAAATATATAAAATCTGGAGTAATACTGTTGAAGTGTTAGTTTTTAGTGTTAACTGGGTTTTTAACATACCGTTATATAATAATAAGAATAGAATTATTCAACCATGTCCAACTAAAATAAAATGTTTTTTTTTTTTTGGTATTTTAGCTACAGAGCAAAATATTAACGGCCGAGTGATGATTGCGTTGTTAAATTTAGCAATGGACTTAGCGGTTTAGAATGTTTAACAAAATGTTATTGTCACTGTTATCAATGATTTTAGTAGGCAACCTGTCAAAATCTGACATTTTGTTAAACATTCTAAACCGTTGTCAACTTAGCAAATTGTTAAAAGTTAACAACGGTTTAGAATGTTTAACAAAATATCAGATTTTAACAGGTTGCCTACTAAAATCATTGAATAACAATGACAATGACGTTTTGTTAAATATTCTAAACTGCTAAGTCCATTGCTAAATTTAACAACGCGATCATCACTCGCCCGTCTGTTATATATTGTTGCAATTGTAACAATATATAACACGAAAAAATTGAGATACTCAAATATAGGGTGTTCCATTTAAAAAAAAAGCTAATTTCGATAATATCTGAAAAATTAAAACATCTATATATTTGGATTCTACGCAAAAAATCATAAAACTTTTATATTTAAAGTTTTTATTTATCTCCATATATAACCGAGATATGGGAGATAATAAAAACCGGCATATTTCGAGAATCACCCTATATCTTTAAAAGCAATCTAGTTAACGTAGATCTGATTGCGTCATTAAACTCTAACACAAAAAAAGAAAACGGGATATGTATCTTAGTTTTTTGTATCTTACCATTTAGCCTCGCATTTAGCCTGTAACCTAACGACAAAAAAAACCACTTCTGTACAGATATGTGCAAAGTATAAATAAAGGGCCCAAATTTTCGTGTCGATTCGCTATTCGCGGCTAATGGTAATTAAATCGTCGTCTTCGTACCTAATTAATTTTTGTTTTTCTTTTTGTTCCGAGTCTTTTAGTCTTTGTATGTCTCGTCTTTCTAATAAAATTTCCAACTCCTTTCCTGTCCCTGAAGAATCACCGCTAAAAGAGGTTTCCTCTTCTCATTAAATTAATTACCGTTCAAAGACGGTTGACGACGATCTTTTTGTCACGCCTGTCATGAAACCAACTGAGACGAGTAACTAATATTTTACCTAAGTATAGGTTACAACTTAGAAAAGGCATGGAGACAGACTTATACATATTTTGTTTGAAATGCAATAAATGCACCCAAGCTTGCTCGGGGACATGCAACTACTGAGATAAGCAAAAGCATAAAATTCTTTGTACTTATTAACTTGCGAATCTACACTTACTGCAACGGCATGGATTTAAATATTTATACGTGTTTTTCCTTCAAGTTACTCTTACTTACAGTTTTGATTCTACTTCGCAAAATTGATTATATTGGTACGTAACTTCATTTTTGCAATGTTAAAAGAATTCTCTAATTCTTTTCTGACGCTTGATATTGATATTGATTTTTTAAAAACAAATTTCGCAATACATATAAGTTTTTGGTTAATATATGTAGCTAATATTCCTGTGTTTTTTTTAAGGAAGATTCAGAACCAACACTTAATCATCCAAACCACTTACACCCCAAAATAATATTTACAATGAACAAAGAAAACGATAAAACAATAAATTTTATTAACATTTCGATTTCTAAAAAGAACAAATATTTCTCTTTGATATCTACAGAAAATTTACATTTACCGACACTACAATTTCACATACTCTACACACACCACATACATAAACTTGCAGTATACAGATCTAAGATTCAAAGAGCATTTTTAATTTCTTAAAAAACCGATAAGCTCCAGAAAAACTTTAATTAAATCAGAATCAGAAATTCCTTAATTTTATGAAAACGAAAAACCATATTGCGATTACTATATTGTTACATTTTACTAACTTTCCACACGTAAATCGGACAAACGACTCCTGCTTGACGAATAGCACTGATGATGGTTTTACCGAATGCGCTTTGCTAGGAATTTGGTTTTAACAAAAATTTTGCACGAAATACAAAGTTTCTTGATTTTTTATTATTAAGAGCTTTAAATGCCTCGAGAACTGTGATTTTTTTTCTTTTTTTAAAGCTTTTTTACATTTAGAAGTTTTTTTTGGGTTTTTCATTCATAACTTTAAAAACAAAAAAAATGCTTCTGTTAACGTTTTGGTTTAATAAAACTTTTAAATCATCATCACAACTAAAATACACATTGTTTTTTTTTAACTTAAAAAATACATTTAATTTTTATACATACCTATTTTCTTTTTTTGATACACTACAACTTACTGTAACATCACATATTAGACATATTTGTTGTAACTTATTTAATTTAATTTAAATTTTTAGTACGTCAAGGATACGTTAAAATTAGTAACAATGAATTTAATTAAATTAAATTAGTATCAACACTACCACACTACCGCGTTGTCTAAAAACTGTTGTAAAAGCAAAATTTTAATGTACACTATCTGCACTTCGACAACGTGGAGGAAGCTGGGGATAAAAACATTTAAAAGCAAGTACA
>JAHBCN010002162.1:0-97466 GCA_019359885.1 Listronotus oregonensis
TTTTTATATCTATTTTTAAATTTTTTTCCCTTTTTTAATTGCAAACCTCCACTTTCACCCCGTCGGCGGGCCAACCATGTATACACTAGAGAATCAGGCCCCCCGGTTAAAAGTAAATTTTCTTTAAGGAAAAAAAAGGTTTTAAAATAAATAAAAAAAAAGGTTTTAAAAGGGGGTGTTTAAAAAAAAAGCTTTTTATATAAAAATCAAAATTTTGTGTAAAAAAGGGGAAAAGTGAAAAAAATTTTGTTTTGATTTTCAACTTTAGATGAATACCCCCGAAAACGAAATTTTCCAAAAAAATATTTTTCAGATTCGTAATCAGCCCCCAAAAAAACCCCATACCAAATTTGGCCAAAATCGGAGAGGAGGCAACTTTCGGGAAATTTTTAATTTTTTTGCTATAATGTTGGACTATAAAATAGTTTTTATATTTTGTACCAACCTTTTCTTTTTGAAAATTGTTAAATAGTTATACTTTAATTATTTACAGTGAATATTGGTTTTAAAATATTTAATTGTTTCTTTATTACTAATACTTTTGTTTAAAGGTCATTAGCTTTTTTGAAATCAAAGCCTTTCTAATTTTCCCGCATTAAAATCCACATCCCCACTGCATACACGTTAAGTAATTTTTTTAGAAGATATGAATTTATTTTTATTATGTTCCTCATCTAGCAACAAAAAAAATTTCCATAAAGGCCTGTGCAAGCAACAAACATTTTTTTTTGCTTTCGCTGGTATACGGAAAAATTTTGATGAACTCCGGGTATTCCTTGAAACTTTTAATTTAATGTTTTGTAATAATTGCCCCAAGTGAATGTTGCAAATTAACAAAAAATATACACTTTAAAGGGGGTTTTTAAATTTAATTTTAAATCAATAATTTTAAAAATGACGGGGTAATAGAAAGGTTAGGAAAGAATTGATATTAATTTTAAAAACATTAAACCTTGAATCGTCTGGGGTTACCCCGGGTAAAATTTTATTTTATGGATAATCAGAAGTTATTGTTACATGTTTACAGACCACCCTCTACCGGGACGCAATCTTTCCTTACAGATTTGAGAAATTTTTAAAAAATTTGATAAAGAATAGAAGTTCTTATTGGGAATAAAGCAACATAATTGAAAAAAGGGAAAAGAAAAAATCTTTCAATGTTAATTATTATTTTGCAGTTTGGTTAATGGCCCCGCGTGTGACAAATTTCCTGCTTCCTGCTTAGACCATATTTTTTAGAATAAAGTTATAACGAAAAATTTAAAATATTCTTTTTTATACTGACTCGGACCTGACATCATTTCCCTTAAAGGTAAAATTTTAGTAATATAAATAATGAACAGAGAAATATGGCCCTTTTATGTAACTAAAAAGATAAAAAGCTAAACCTTCAAACTTTTGGGAGGTATCAGTAGCGGGCCCGGTCTAGTGAATTGAAACAAATGTTCCTAAAAAAAGGACTACTTTACCAAATGTATCTGATGCTATTAAGAAATCTACAGAATGTAAAAATTATTAGATATAGAAAATTCACAAAAATTAAACCAATAACAAATGGAATAATTTTGAATAAAAAGATGAAAAGAAACTTTAACAAATTATAATACATAAAAATTAAAAAGGTATAAATTATATAGAAACAATTAAACAAAATAATTCAAAAGTTTAAAAACGATTATTATAAAAAAATAAATAAATTTAAATAGAAAACTATAAAAATAATATCGGAAGCTACAAATGAAAAATGGGAAAGTCTAACAATAACCTCCAAATAAAAAATACCATTTTCCGATAAAAATAGGGGGCAACTATTGAATGAGTTTTTAAATGTGGGTATTGAAATGTTTAAAAAATCAAAAACCCTCCCAAACCTTTTGAGGTTAAACACCATTTCAATTTTTTCAATGTTTTTGAGACCTGTGACAGAACTTGAAATAATTAAACAAAAAAAACAAATGCGCCAGGTGTCGACGGCGTGGTTCTGAATTAATAAAAAAATCATTTGTATTTTTCAGCCACTGGTACATATTATAATTTAATTTTTAAAACAGGCAAAGTTCCTAAGAGTTTAAAACTACAATGGTTACCCCAATCCAAGGCTGGCGACAAAACCATTTGAAACTTTCGCCGATTATGTGATAAACATTTGAAAAATTTTTGAAAAATGCCAAAAGACAGATTGGTGAATTTTTTAAAAATAATAATATACTTTGAAAGGAATTTTTTACGACGGTTTGGGTCCAAGGATGCTATTTATGAGCTTTAAAATGTAACGGGTCATGGGATAATGGTAACAAATTTTGGGTATTTTTTGACCTTAAAAGGGATTCAAACAGTGCCTCATGATGCCCTTGATGTGTTAAACACCTATGGGGTGAGAGGGGATAGTGTTGGATGTCTTTGGGAGTTACCTTTAAACATTCTTAGATTGATTCAACGAGTGATCCCAACATAAAATGGGGTTCCGCAGGGTACCGTTTTGGGCCCCATCCTTTTTATTACATATATAAACTCTCTGACGAATATGGGAAAATTGAAAATAGTACTATTATCTCCTAGCCGACGACACTGTGGTGGTATTTTTTCGGGAGGCATGGTCTGAGGTTAGGAATTTTACTCAATCTGGTATCAGTAAATTAAAAAAATTGGGTTTTATTCTTTCAAACTTACTTTAAATGTTAAAAAAACTAACTATATTGCTTTTTTCTTACTTGGATTTTAATTTTAACCTTTTTTAAAATTAACACAAGGTATTTAGGAATTATTGTTGATAAGAATTTAAATGGGACCAACATGTATTAAAACATAATCTTAGGAAAGCTTTTAAATTTATAAATTTTATATTTTAAAGACATTTTGGGTAAAATCTTTTATTATTGTTTATAAAGCACTGGTTGAATCTTTTGATTTTAATTATATGGGAGGTTTATACCAAACCTTTGAGCCAACCCAAATGTGGTGCAAAACTATATATTTAAAATTATTTTTAAAAAATAAAAGATTTTTAAACTTGTTTATTATAATTTTTGAAAATGTTTTGAATGTTCGTTCGCTATATGTTCTGGACATATGTGTATTCGTACATAAAAAAAATAAACTAAAAAAAAAAATTTTAAATCACCATATCAAACGGAAACAAGACAAAAAACATTTAATGATACCTAACAAACAGAAATAATTTTAAAGATTTGAAATTATCTGTTGAAAATTTCAAAATTATAAACAGTATTAAAAAATTTTTAAACATAAAGACATTTTAGGAAAAAGTAGAAAAGATCGGACAACTGGGAAAGAGTTAAGAATTATTCAATTTTTCTTTTGAGAAAATTCATTTTTTTTTTGTAAAAAAATTTATGGCTAATATAATTATTTATTTTGTTTTTTTTTTTTTCGATTAATTTTTAGATAGGTTCAAAGTTTTTTTTTTTCTTTTAGGTTTGGTTTGATTAGGGGGAAAGATTTCGGGAATTTTAAAATTATATCTTTTTGGTATTTGTAAGTTTTGATATAAAAAAAATGTTTTTCTCTTGATTAACTTTAATTAGGCTTTTGCACATACGGATGTTAATTCATCTAGGTGCAGTATATGAAATCTAAGAATTTATAACCTTTATATTATAGAACATAGTTGTTAAGTTGTGGATTATAAAAAAAAATTACGTAATATATGAGTATATATATGAGTATATTTCACAACAGTAAAATTTTGCTACAATTTAAAGAAAAGCTTAAAGATGATGGTAAATATCTTTTAAAATTAGTATTTATTCCAGAAAATACAAAGCTTGACTTAGCTTCAACTTTTCTTTACATTTTGTTATATATTTACAATTTTCCAACTGAAATACACTTCTAAAACTTACATTTGATGAAAACTTCTTTTAATTCTTTTTACCTGATTTTAGAATGTATATTTTAATTCGGGTTCTACTGTAAATTTATTGTGTAAAAGGAAGCATTGCACTGTAAAATAAAACTGAATAAAGCTACTTAAGTTTAAATTTACAGCGAAGGCGAGGCAGTCTTATTTTTAGTGTTGCACTTTATATTTTATACGTATTGTGGCTATTTAAAATATGTATTATACTTTAAATTGTAAATTTAAAATGTTTCAATATTTCACACCTGCTATATTTTATCAAAAACTTGTAGTGGCTGCTCCCTCTTGTAAGCAGCTGACCTGCAAAGCCACGATAAAAATTAGTGAAACTCTCTAATATAATATACACAAAACAATTTTATGGACAAAATTTGACTTAAAACTTAAATTTGACTTTTAGTTTTTTTTTACTTTAACTTTTACAACACTAGTTTAGTTTTTATTTGAAACATTTAAAAATTATTAAATCTTTCTTCATCATTTTTATTGCACTAATTATTGGTAATAAAAGGGTTAATTCAACGTCAAAAATAATAAAACACTTTTAGATTTAGATACTAAATACTTTTTAAAGTAAGTATATTTTCACTGTATGAAAAAAAGGAAAATTAAATATATGAAATATAAAATTTTATCTCTTTCACGCCTCCCCTGAAAGCGATTTGTTTAAGACAATAGAGTTCTTACTTTCCCTACGTCTTACTCAAGTACCAAAACCAGTGCCGGTTTATGTTTTTAAAGAGTATAGGCCACTTTATTTCCGCAGCCCCATGTACCTTTCTAAAATAATAATTTTCCATATGTAGTAAGAAAGGAACTGAAGTTAATTCAAAGAATAATTTAGTAATTAAGAAAGGGCATTAAAGAAACAAGAATTACAGGACTTTTTAATAGCAAAATCATCTATAATATCATTACGCAGAGAAGAGCCAAATAATTCATTTGTTTTTGAAACAATGAATACCTTTGATAATTTTTTACACGTTTTAAAAAGAAAAAACTTCTATTCGCCAGAACAATTCGTAGCCGCAGTGGAAAGTGCGATGCGGAAAGCTATATCTAAGTTAGGGTAAACATTAGATGAAGATTGATTCCTCAAAAACTTTGAGAGACTAAAAGTGAGTTTGATCTAGGCTTCTCTGCACATTTTGCAGTTTTATTAGAAGAAATGTGACTGGAAAAATGCACACATTCTTCCACCAAATCTTCCTCTAAATCATTGGTATAATATTTCACCAGTGACTTTTTCCGTAACTGTTTGTGTTGAAAAATCACTAATTTTTGTTAAAAAATATTTTTTTTTCTTTAAAGTTTAAGTAAGCATTATGCCGTCTCTCTATCAAAATCTGTCGCCCCTAGGCCGCGGCCTATAGGGCCTATTGACAAATCCAGGACTGACCAAAACTAAGTTTAAGTTAGTATTTAATTTTGTTTGAAAGCTATGCCGCCCATAGATAGACAGGCTGACGGACTGGCAAAATTGGAAAACCATGGTTTCTGTTAGTGGAGTAAAATTTGGAAGAAAAGTCGCTTAGTTATCGAGAAAAAACCGGCGTAGAACCAAACCAGACTTAGTGGGATTCTTTAATAAGGTAATCGTGTACACGAAATCACTTTTACGACATTTTTAGGGTCGAGAGCTTTTTTATTTCGAAAAAACCCAAAAAATCGGTTTTCAATAAAACACGTATTTTAACTTCTCACTGCTCTATCTTTAATAATATTCATGCTATCAAGTTATTTTTTTTAGATTAAATTAGACACAATAGCGCTTCAAACAACGTCCCACTTGAAGCTGATATTTTTTTGTTAAATTTTTAAATAGTACGAAACTCAAAATTGTTATTTTTAGTAGCGTAATTTTAGGCAATCGAGAAAAAAGTTTATTATTGAAAATTTATACATACATGCTGCGTACAAATTGTAGCTAATGTTTAAAAAAAAAAGTTTTTAAAACAAAAATTTTTTAGATTCCTTTTAGTATTTTAGTCAGTAATATTTTTTTAACGGCCAAAGTCATATTTTTGGCGTTGTTAGCGAGCCGGCCGACTACAAAGATCTTAGTCCGGTGGAAGGTAACTAGGTAGTTAAAGTTGTATCAACAGGTTTAAACGCAGATCTATGGGCTGCTTAGTTGTTAGAAAGGAAAAAAATTTAAATATCCAAAACAGGTGGGTAGATTTTTAAACCCATATAAAAATATCAATCATTGTTATTAATTACCCACCTCATAAGTAGGTTTATTCAACTTTTTTTTATTGGTTGCTGGTAAAGAAAACCACCCACGGGATTCGTTATTTTTTTGATTATACATTCAAAACTTCATTATTTTTTAAACATTTTTAGCAACAAAAAATTGCGGATCCTTTGTGTCTTTTAATTAAATTTGAAGAAATATAAATACATTAAATATAAACTAGGGCTTGCTTAAAGGTCTTTTTTAAACAGGAATATATAATTTTTTTTTCCATATAAAGAGATGATACGAAGCTATTCTTTGACATATGTCTGAATGCTGCTCAATAAGCAAGGCGAGACTTTTTGTAATAATTTGTTATTATTTTGAAGGTTGTTTTTTATATAAAAACTAACCAGAACTAAAAACAACAACTTTCAAACTATGATCTAGTTCTGGTTAGTTCCGGTTAGGTTTTCCTCGTTAAATTGTAAATTTTTTTATTATAAATGCGCCGTTCTGGTCGGTCATGATTAGTGCTGTTAGTTAAAGCGGCTTTTTATTTTCCCTAATTATATTTGTAACTGGCTTGAAATTCAAATATTTTTGATTTAATGAAAATTATCCTTATGGTAACGGCAAAGTTTTTTTTAAAATTAATAATATTTCCGTTTAGCAACACTGTAAACGTCTTGAAGCGATGCATGAATTTATTACATGTAAATCGTAAATAGTTAAAATAAATGTCAAATAATGACCAATTTATAGAATTTTTATTGCGCTTTTCTGGTGAAAACTACATCATCCGCATTTTTTGCCTTAAATAATAAATTAAAGAATATTTTACATTCAAATTTAAAATCGTCCAATTCCGTGGGTGATTTTTTTACAGACCCAAAATGTAATATGAAAGTAGTTATTTACTCGCTTCATTAGTAGATTTTAGTAAATTTAATCCATTTCTGCCTTAAAATCTTTAATAATGATATTGCAGGAACGAAATTTACACTCCTTACAACATTTTAGTTCTTCTTTCACACAAGTACATGTTGGAAATTCAATTTTTGGGTTGACATAAAGCCATTGCACTACGTATTATGGACAGCTCTAATAAAGTTTAAATTTTGGACATTTCTTTTGGGAAGTAAAAGATCTATCTGAACATCACTACCAATACTGCAGAAAAGGAGATATTGTTTCAAACTATTTTCGTGTAGGTTCGGAAACGTTTTCCTATTTTTTGCGATTTTATGTTTCTTTCAGAGATGTAGTGGCTGTAACATAACTTATATTTCTCATCAAACGCAAATAAATCTTTATAGCCACGTAATTTAGATATCATATTAATGTGTTTCTATTCCTGGCAGCTTTATTACTTTTTTGATAGGTAGCTTTTTCTACTACCTAAAAAGATTCAGTAATTATGTAAAAAAATAAATACCCTAAACAGGATTTAAAAGGATAAAATTGAAATTCGTACTTTGTTTCAGTACAAAATATAAACTAATATAAAGGTACCAACTATACTATGAAGGTACCTAATAATATTTAAATTACTTATATTACAAACATGTGCCAGACAAGTGAAGATAAGGCACGTCTACTTGCTCTTCAGGCCCCTGAAAGTAATGCTTGGATTAACGCACTCCATCTTCGTCCTTGGGAAATTTGTTAGACAACAAAACATTCCATATTTCCATCGCTCTCAGACTTGGTCTGCCTTGTGTGGAGAGCACACCTGCGTTTGCGGCGAAAATGCTGATATTTATGGCCTACATGGGTTAAGCTGCAAAAAAGCGCAGGGCGTTCTTCTAGACACAGTCAGATAAATGACATTATCAAAAGAGCCTGATTTTAGCTGAAAATCCTTCTGTATTAGAGCCTCTTGGAGTTTGCAGAAGCGATGGAAAACGGGTAGATGGAATGACCTTAATTCCATGGAAATACGGAAAACAATTACTTTGGGACGCTACTTGCAGCCATACACTTGCAAAATCCTATCTGGACAAAACTTCTAATTTTGAGGTGCGGCTGCTCGTATTGCGAGAATAAAAGCATCTGAAATATAAAGAGCTTGAAGAACGCTTTATCTTCATTCCTTTTGCTGTTGAAACTTTGGTCCTTTGGGTGATGAGGCTAAGGGTTTTATTAATGAAATTTGCAAAAAAATACAATGCAAAAAATCTCGAAGTTTCATCATCCAAAAAATTGGTTTAGCTGTGCAACGGGGTAATGCAGCATCGGTCCTAGGAACAATCCAGGAAGACCTAGGACTTGATGAAGTTTATAATGTTTAAATATAGATTAAGTTATTTATTTAATTTTAGAATATTGTTATTTGGTATTCTTAAGATTATATATCTTATTTATTTACATGTATTAACGAATAAGATTTAATATGTTAATTTTAAAAAAAAAAAAAAAAAAAAACATAAATTCTTATACCTGAGATAACACAGGCAAAATAAAAATTTAAATTACTTGTTTAAACAGACATTTTATATAACTTTTTTTCTTTTTATTTTTACTATTGCTGCAAAAAAAACACATTTTTCTAATATTAAAACTATCGCATTTAAGTTTAGTGTCACAATAATTTGAAGGACCGGCGCGGCGCCACTGTCTGATTGCAAATTATGATAATAGTTTTGAGAATCTGTGTAAGTTTTACGACAGTCTTTATGATATTTTATTTTAATTTCGCCATTTAAAATATCATCTTTTTGAAAGATTTTTTTTTTGCTAGATTGTCCTGCCTTTTTTCAGCACTTAATAGTAATGATAACAACCCTTGTATTCTAGGTCAACGTTTCTCAACCTTTTTTGGCCCGCGGACCAAAATATAGTTATTATTGTTTTTTTTTAATAAGTAATTTTTTTCGCGGATCGAAAATTGTCCGCGGACTAGTAAAATTTCTCCGCGGACCACTTGTGCCATGGTGGTCGCCCGACCAGCGGTTGAGAATTAATAGCTGTTCTAGGTCTTTGTAAAACAGATTTGTATCCATCATACACAATTTTCTTACAAATAATTCGCATCATTGTTTTAAAATTTTAAATACATACAAATCTCAAAAAATAAAGTATTACAAAATCATTCAGGGGCAGAATACAATACTACTTATATAGCGTGGGAAGCTGATTCCAAATAATTTTTTGGGTTAATAATTGTACAAATAATTTCATTTAATCCTATAATAGAGGCTTTAGTTTATTTAAGCGCAAACAGTTATTTTTTTTATGTCATTACTTTAAAGACAATTGACTTGGTTAATAAATATTACCATATCCATACATTTTAAATAGGTAAAAAAAATATTTTTTATATATTGCTAAAAAAAGTTTGTTTTGGAATTTTTTCCTTAATTGTTGTTGAATTTATTTAAAGATAAACCTTTAAATAAACTTTTCTAAAATCCCAATATTATTACGTATGTATTATGAGAGATGTATTTTTAATATTCAAATAATTTGTAAAACAAATTATAAAATGTTCTTATGTTAGCTTATAAATCCTTTACCACTAGTTAAACGATCTTTAATATCTGCGGCTGTCTGTTTAAATAGTATGATCATTAGAGTTAGAATCAGATTTAAATAAAATTCACCCTATATATTATTAAATATTATTTAAATAAAAATAACCCATCAAGTATCGGTTTCGAATTATATTGAAATCAATAAAAATCCTGTGCCAAATAGCTATAAAAATGAAAAATTACCTTGTTTGTTTGACTCGGCCTGCACTTACAGGGCAAATGTTACCATTAGCAAGATTTGACAGCGTAAACAACATGGTGTGACATACAAACAGGGCGTATATGTTAAAATATTGGACCAATACCTTTAAGTAAATTGTTGCTAGTTAATAGGACACAGTTTATTTTTTAATAATGATTTTTTTGTATAATTAACGGTTTTTCAGATATTGATATATAGATTATAGATCGAATCTCTTTGGAGCCGAGCACTAAGCTTCTGCTGCTTTTTTTCAGTTAACTTTTAGAGGATTTAAGTAGTACCCTTTTTATTTAAACTTTTTCTCTTTTTTTTTACTGAAACTAATAGTTTTACCTCTTAATAATATTAACACAATTAAACTATTCCTTTAAATAATCTTATTATTTATTTAAGTTGTCTGGGTATTTCTGAGATATATTAGTGCTGTCCATTTTTAGCTAAGTTGCCTAAGCCTTGCGGGAAACATGCATTTTTTAAGCTGAAATGCGTGCAAAAAAGTAAAAAATTATTACTATGAACTGCAATAATTTATTTAGGAACTTTTTATTTTGACAACCTTGCTACTCTAACAAATAGTTTAGCAAGCATCATTAAAAACACATTTCAATATTATTTAACAAAAGCAGCAATAATATTTTGTCATGATTTTTTAGTAGAGTATTTAACACTTATACAGTGTGTATCAGCCAAATGGAATAAATTCGATAAAAAATAAATGGGGGCGTTTTCGAAAAGAAAAAACACTCAGACACGTATATTGGCATTTGTAGTTACGCATTTTTTTTTTCATTAAAAACTATTTATGCAGGGCGTGTTATGTAACAGTGGTTAATACTAACTTTCCTAATTTAAATGCCCTGTAAATTATTTAATATTTGAATTCTTCAGAATATTCTAGATATATTTTAAGTATAATGTCCTATACCTATCTTCAACTGTTTCGGAAATTTTAGGTGCTTTTAGATTTATTGTCTTTGCATGCTTGCCACTTACTTAGGGGTTACTCTGCGGGCATATACTTACTAGAGGCAGCCTTGTAAACAAGCGTGCAAGAGAGAAGAAAGAATAGGTGTAAAACCTCTTTTTCTCCCCCGCTTGATTTGTCGGCGGTGTATATACCTCTTCCGCCAATCAATCAGTACGCGAAGCGAGAGAGAAATGTTATACATCTATGCTTCTCTTTCCCTCGCACGCTTATCCGCACAGCCGAGCGGCAAGGCTGCCTCTAGTAGGTAAGTTTATGCACCGAAAATAGCCCTCAAGAAAGTGGCAAGCATGCAAAGGCAATAAATGCAATAAATAATAAATCTAAAAACGCCTAATATTTCCAAAACAGTTAAAGATAGATATAGGACATTGTACATAAAATACGTCTAGAATGTTTAAAAAAAACAAAAATTGAATAATATACAGGGTGTTGCATTTAAATTAACAAAGCTGATATTGGCCACCGTTACATGACACAGCGTTTATTCCATTTGGCTGATACACACTGTTTATTAAAGACAACTTGCAGTTATAACAGTTTATAAAAGAATGACTAGATTAGCCAAGAAAATCTTTGCAATATCTTCTTTGATAGTGGATGGTTAAAATACCGTAAACTAGTTTTCAGTAGCAAGCAAAAAGTATGCCCTTTTGATGATCTTTACAAGTGTTGCTTTTCTCTTTCTTGCTATTATTGTACTTTCATAACATTGTGTATTTTTTTAAATATTTAAAATAAATAACCCTATATTTTAGATTTTCTTAGAAGAAAGGGTCTTAACATGTTGAATTTTGTAATTTGGAAGGGATTTAGCTTTTCATTAAAAAGTTCCTTTGCTTGGTTTAACAAATGTTAATATTTTAAAGAAACATTTCTTTTTAATTTAAAACCACTGTGCAGTTGTGTCTTTCGTTTTAAGATAATTATGAATAAAAGTTTAGACGCAGTGGATTTTCTTTACTTATTTTTCTTTATTTTTAAAACTGTAGTGAAATCAAAAAAAAATGTTTTTAAAAAATGCATGTGGACACTTTAGTAAACTTTCCAAATAACGGTCTATGTCGCGTTAAGTCACTGCTTTCCGTAAGATCAGCAAATTAAAGAGACGCTGGGCACATTGATAACTGAATTGGAGACCGCCAGTGATCACCGTGTGTCGTTGGTTGTGGTTTAGAATCCATGGTAAACTGTAGGACTCATCTGGATGACATTATTTAGACGTTAATTAGTGGAAATTTAAGGGTAGTGTCTTAAAATGCAATATCTTCATTTTTCAGTACTTGGACAACATTGGCGGAACTTGAGAAACATGGATTAAACATCGAAAACCTCGGCACCCACAGTACCTAATACTTGGGCTTTATAAAAGCCTTTGTGGGGTGTCATAAAGATAAATAAATAACTTGCATCGCACACCGTCTAATGCCATTCAACATATTTTTTTACTATTTTTTTTTATTGTTTCTTATATTTTTAAGATTTTATTTAAAAGCTTAATCTAAAATAATATACCAATGGTATATATGAGTTCATACAAAGAATACGATTTATGCATATTATACCGGATGACAACGAAATCACTTTCAAGCCTCTTAGTTTCTTGAATGAAAACATTATAAATTATAAAATAAAATACTGTGTCATGAGAAGCCGATTTTGGATATGACAACATCTGTTTAACCCCCATTTAGGTTTAACAGAAATTGGGGTCTGAATCTGAATCTGAACGTGGGGAGGGTTATAAATATAACTGCACGAAGGCCTCAGTAGTCCCGTTGTGCTACCTTCTAAAAGAGACTCCTTACTCAGTACGCCGCCCATCCTACTGATTTAAAGTAGGTGACAACGTCGCTAAGGGGAATCTCCTTAATGTCGGCCAAAGAAAACCAATACTCGCCCAGCACAGATCTACTCTTGGACGAGAGTGCAGGGCAATCACAAAGGATGTGCTCCACCGAGACGGTGATGGTCTTCCTATTCACAACCTCTACACAGGGGTGTGTCATTTATACCCATTCTAAAGAGGTGTTTTCGCAGTTGACAATATCCAGTAAGAACGCCCGTGATTAGACGAAGGCTCGTCTTAGGCATTGCCAAGTAATGTTTAGCTATTTCTCTGTCAGGGTAGTTCAGTAACTTCCTGGAAAAGATACAGTTTACTGTTTCATCCCATGGTCTTGTAAACTGTTGATGAGAGTGTCTTTTAATTAGGTCCCTCATCGCAGACCCTGTCAGACCTACCAAAGGTTCGGGTCCAAATGTTTTGCCTTTGGAGTGCACGTGTCCTTTGGTCCAGCAGAGATTAAACACATTCCTGCCGAAAGCGTCTACAAGGGCAGGTTTACATTCTAGTACCAGATCCGAGGTGTAGCGTGGTCTCCTTAGGGCTAGTAGTGTTTGTCTGCAATTCGTTTGGATAAGCACGACATTATCAGTGATGTTTCTACTGCTTATTTCTTTTGCAGCTATGGTTATGCATGTAAGCTCAATTTGTAAAACGCTTATTAACTCACCCATAGCCCATTTTAATGTTTAAGTTAAGAGATCTAGAATAAATTCCACATCCCGTACCTTCTTTTGTTTTCGAACCGTCTCGTCTGAGTCTGTGTAGATGTTGATCACACCTGCCACGTTTTTGTTCGATTCTTATGTGATGTCAATTTTGTAGGGTTTGTAAAAAACAAAAATTGGTGCAATATAGTTCACTTTCTCCTGCAGCAGTGGAAGCGAACCTATCGCCTCACTCCACAAAATGACGTTTTTGTGCGCCAACTCCTACGTCGGGCATTATATCAACAGTGTGGGGGCGCAACATAACCATCAAAACAACCTCCTTGACGAATATGTCAAGGGGTGTGAGGTTTAGGATTACCACCATGGCCCTAGTTCGTGTTGTTCTCATGACTCCGGTGGTGTTGAGACAAGCCATTCTCTGTACATGGTCTAGCTTATGGATAACTGGCGTCTGCTGGGCTTTCTGCCCCCAGACAACAGCACCGTAGGTTATCCTAGGTCTTATGATGGCCGTATAGATCCACCGGGTGGCTCTAGGTGACAGTCCCCAGGATCTAACTATGGTCCGGCGACACTGCTTATAAGAAATGTATGCTTTCTTAATCCTTTTCTCCAAGTGAGAGTTTCATGTTGGCTTACTATCAAGGTTACCCCAAAGTGCTTCACCTCTATAGCGAAGCTCAGTTGTGTGTTTAGGAGTCTAGGAGCGTTCAAGTTCACCATCCTCCTTGTGAAGAGAACCATCTCTCTTCTTTGGGTTGATGGATAGCACGTGATCAGCACATCATATTTCTATTATTGAAAGTGGAATATGAAACACCTTGTATATTTTACCAAATGTAAATTCTACAAGCCATTAGTGAAAAAAAATTGCATTTTATTGCTTTCTAAAATGCCTCATCTTGGATCCACTTATATTATAAACTTCTTATTGTTGTTATTTTCTTTTCAGGGGACCATCCCGAGACCGAGGCTGCTTTTGTATGCAACGCTTTGGATGATTTCAATCTGCATTTAGATTTTACGACTGAGCGACCCGCCGTAGCGCATCTTTTAGTAGGAAGTTTAAAGGCAGTTGCTAGAATATTGTACTCCACTGAAACGGAAGTTACGATGACAAGGAGTTCGGATGATAAGAAAAATTTTAGGTAAAATATTCAAGCGCTCAATCGGGTCCCCATTTTTTATTTCATTTTAAAAGTTTTTCTTTATTTCTTTGCCAATAATTTTAATTATATTTTACAATATTTTTTATGAATTTTTCGGCAACTTAAAATAGGTTCTATCACGATAAACACCGCAAGTTCGCATAAAAACATGCATGTATATGTTTTCAATTATTGGTGAACTTTAAACCAATTATTTATTGACATTTAGCAACGAAAAAAACATTTTTTTTTACTTTCAACTGTACAATTTAAACTACGGATACTTCTCGTATCCAATAAGAAATCTTGTAGCCAATTTAAAAACCTCCAAAAATAAATTATTTACCAGTTAGTTTCAAAAGTTTTGCAAATGAGGAGTTTTTTTTATTATCAGGACATTAAACGCACGTTACTGCTGTAATAACAGAAATTTTAAATATGTGATGTGAAATGTCCAAAAATAAGAATAGGAGTTAAATATAGAAAAATTATATTAAAAACTGTTTAAAATATAGTTTTCAGCTAATTTGCCAAATTAAAACAAAAAATGAAAAATTGTGATTTTTGCGACATACTATATTCATTGTTAGTATAAATAATTCCGTTAGCAGCTATTAAAAGGTTTGAAAAACACATAAAACAAATAATTTTAATAATAATTTAAAAACATATATATTTTTACATTATTATTAAAATGATTTGTTTCTAATTAGGTACAGTGTTCAATATTTAATTAACATCAATCCTTATTTAAAAATAAAAACGTTAGAATCATACCGTGGCCGAAAGTTTAAAAAACAAAGTAACTTTATTTCCTAATTTAAATTCAAATTTCCAGTTTAAATTTTAAAGAATATATTACCTTCTTTTTTTTAAAGTCACACCAACACTTTAAAATTGCAGCTATACAGAATTATTTAGAATGACGAAAAATTATTAGGTATGAAGTATGGCGCAAAATTCAGAATTTGTTAAATCCGTTTTTTTATTTTTAAATGGGTAAATAAGCTTTAAAGTAAATTCCAATCAGTTTCTTTTTTAATAACTCTTTTTTATATTTTAATTTCCAACCTTACTCTTGGACATTTTACATCACATTTTTTACAATTTTATGCTAAAACAGCGGTCACTTAACAAGTGTTAAAATGTTTTTTATGTTATATAACATATAATAAAGTATTTTAAGCTTTATATGAAATTTAAACAATTTTAATTTGGTATTTTGTTTAAGTTAAAGTATTTTTTTAAATTTATTTTATTTTAAAAGGCTAGCAGGCTTGGTATATTTACGATTGATGTGAAATTTGGAATCAGCCCCCCAAAACGATTTTCGGTTTGTTTTTTGCGATGGTGTCTGGGAAACTCTCGAAGATGACGTCCACATCCAGGTTCCGGTGCACCAGGTGTTCGGGGGATCGTTCTAGATGTGAAAAATGGAATCAGCGAACAAAAAACATTCATAGCGATTTTGGTTTAGTTTTTTGCGTTTATGTCAGAAAAACTCTTGGAGATGACGTGCACGTCCAGGTTTCTGTGCACCAGGTGTTTGGGGAATCGTTTCCGATGTGAAATTTGAAACCAGCGCCCCAAAAAATCCCCAAAACGATTTTTGGTTTGTTTTTTGCGATCGAATCAGGAAAACTCTCGAGGATGACGTCCACGTCCAGGTTTCGGTGCACCAGGTGTTCGGGGCTGTTCGCCGGTGCTATATTAGAATTCAGCGACCCAAAAAACCCCCGGAGCAAAGTTTATCTCCCTTTTCGCGTAAATTTCGGGAGAAGACACGAAGATGACGTTCATCAGCATTCCTAAGCTCCAGGGCGGCTGTGGATCAATTTGAAGATTATAATCGAAGCAACCTCGAAAACCACAGGGAACCGGGTTTGAGTCAATTCCGAGTCTTATAAATGAAGTTATGTTATTTTCCCAAAGTGACTTGAAAAAATGCATTTTTAATGCACGTTTGCCTACACAAATGCAATTTTGAGTTTAAAGTAGATACATTTTTTTCCAATGATTTTAGGAAGCAAATGCAAAAAACCCTTTTTCGATCCGTTAGTGCAAAAATTTTCGAGATTTTGGCTGTTTTAGGGCTTCATTGCTTCGGCTGTTATTAAAAAAGAGTTATGTAAATTAAATAGTACTTTTTAGCTAACACATGGCTGATTTAATATAAAAATTTAAACGCAAATAAATATTCTGTTTTAAGAAAAAAAAAATGATTTTATAATTTAAAAATAAAATTAGGTTTACATGTCATTCTTTCACAAGCCAAAGTCAAGACACTATTTTATTTTAAAAAATCCAGAGACCTATTCAAGCATTTCTTAATTTTTTTTTTAGGTTTCATATACGTAGGCTAGGATCAACAATAGGTAATGGTATGTTAAATAGTGAAAATTTCACGAAAATAACAGAAATCAAAGACAATCTACCTATGAGTATTCCAACATTTTGTAGAGCATTTCCTTGGCATTTTGTAATAGGTAAGTATATAAAAAATGTTTGAAGCAACTGATTAGAATAGTTGATTATTAGTCCTAACATTTTAAGCCATGTACTGAAATGGCTGAAATTAAAGACATTTTCTAGGGATTTAAAATGCAAACGAAAGGTCAGCTAAGGTTTAATAGAGCATAGATACAATGTAGAGCAAAAAAGTTGTAGTTTCTTTATTTTATAGCAACAAAAATGTAAAAGTTGAATTTTGGGGAAAATGAAATATCTGTACTTATTTATTATTTTAAGTGGGCAAAATATTAACGGCTCAGTTATCCCATGTGTAGATACCACTATTTATTTACTATTTATATGAAAATTCAAGTGTTTTGTTAATTTTTATTAATAATTTTATTACAATAAAACATTATACAATAACATTATACAAAACTGCTTTACTTTAAATTTTGTTACTTTAAAATTTTATAATCTAATTTTTTATTATTTTTTTTAATTCTAAGCCTCTTTCCTAGTTGTGTTTTTTATTTCGCGTATTAGAAAAAACAATTGCTGTGTGCTTTTCATTCCTCTTTTAAATGATAATCCCATTAATTAAGAAGTGTCTAATCCGAGTTGTATTTGAACCAGCGAAAAATGAACTTTCTCATTGGATGAAGTTTGTGAGTGATGTTTCTTGAAAGACAAAAAAGTTATTTCTATATTTTGTCTAATAAGTTATGATAACATTCAAATGGCTTAAAAAATTATTATTGCTGGATAAAAAGGCACTAATTTAGCAAATGTTTTTAACAATATTATAAATATTTTATTTTTTGTCCTTTTATCTTTTGTTTCTATAAGAACGTCTTATTTTGCTGGGATTTCGTTAAAATATACAGGTTTTAATTGCTGACACAGAAATTATTTGATAGGAGTTATCACGTGACCAAGTGCATTTGAATACGCGATCAACTTGACTACGGGTTCTACTTTGATTGAAGGCATAGTTTTTTTATCCTTTTTTAGCTACTACTATCCGCTTCTAATATTAAGCCATTCTACCGTCCTTTTCGTCCATGTTAAATTTTGGTCAACAAAGCAGATCTTTCCCAAAGATACTGATATAATCAAGAAAATTAAAAGAGTTTTTAAGCAAGAAAGGTTTAAGTTGCAGTAATTTTATTTGTTTATACTTGAACGAAGTCTTAAAAATGTTCCGTACCCAAAATAATAGGTCAACTAATTAGAGGCCTGTGGTTTATAATAAAGTAAATACATACAAACCGATAAATATTTTCTTAGCCCGCTTGAACTACACCATTTACACTGTTTTATTTTTTCCCTTTCTCACCGGATATTGTCCTCCTTCCTCCCACTCCATCGCATTACATCACATTACGCTCGCCACTCTTAGTCTTCCCTTACAAACTTCACGGAGGCATGTTTTATTGTGTTTCATTTCCTATTATTTTCCAATCTAAATGACATTGTAAATGAGTTAATATGAAGTTCTCAGACGAACTTTTATCCCCTCTTTTAACCTCTCGAAAGATAAAATTCTAAAATACCACCACTTTGTATTATTCTGGGTCATTAAAAGCAAAATAACCCGTATATTTACAACTTCAAAAATTACGATTTTTCTATACGAACTTCATCTCCACTTTTACCCCTTAAAGAATGTTATTTCAAAAATTTTAAATATCATATTAATATTAATCGTAATCAATAGCCTACACAACAATTTTCGTACTTGTAAGTCCAAAAATGACGAAGTTTTATACTCCATACCTTATACCCCATAGTCCCATTCTACCCCTTTATGAGAAGGGAAAGTTTTCTTAGTTCCTCTTCTAGCTGACGTCTGCTATTTTTCTGGGTAATCAGAAGTCTAATTACTCCTGTTTAGAACTTCAAAAATAATGACATTTCATCTCCATACTAACCCCTTAAGGGATGTAATTCCAAATATGTTAAAACAGATTAATTTTTATCGTAATTAATAGTTTACATACCAATTTTCATACTTATAAGTCCAGAAATGACAAAGTTATCTACAAACTTTTACTTCTCATTCTATCTCTTCAGGGGAGAGGAAGTTTTCTTAAATTCTCTTTTAGCTAACGTCTGCTATACTTCTGGGTAATCAAAAGCCTAATTACCAAAGTCTTATTGAAAACTTCAAAAATTATGATTTTTCCATACACACTTTTATCTCCATATTAACTCCTTAAGGGAATTAATTTAAAAAAAAACTAAAGCAAGTTATTTTAATTGTAATCAATTGGCTACATACCAATTTGTATACTTCTAAGTTTAGAAATGACGAAGTTCAATACAAACTTGGGGTGGGTGTTTCCTTAGCTGACGTCTTCTACTCATAATCTACCCCTTTGTCAAATTTCTTTTTTATAGGTCAAGTAGTTTTTGAGATTTAGTGATTAGTCAATAAATATAGAAATGTCCTTTTGTTTTTATACATGTATAGGGATTAATTAAAAGAAAAATATAAATTGCTTTTTAAGGTTTCTTTTTTAAGAATTTAAAATTAATTTACACACAATTCTTTGACCTATGTGTACAGAAACAAAAACAAAGACTAAAATAATATAAGAGCTAGAACCGAAAAATCATCGTCATCAGTAACATGGAGTTTCTCCCGTAAAACATGTTCATTTAGTATTGTTAATTATGTTCCCGCGCAGGCTGACAACCTATTGGATACAGGGGGTAGCAACAAGGGGTGAAAGTGCAAAATTTTTGGGGAAAAAATCGTCAGCCATTTTGGCCACTTAAAGTTGAACTCCTAAGGTGTCTAAATCCAAAAGGGCTGACAGTTAGGTGAATACCGAGGGCAGTAAAAGGGGGTCAAATCATCCCTAGCGTTTACTTTATTCAGGGTGTTTTTTAATTAAATGTCAATATTTAAGGGGGCAATTTTTGGATGCATTTTTAGAAGAAACTTCATATTCGTCCTAAGTACAGGATGGTTTTAAAATCTCTAGAGTGTTATTACTGATATTAATAAAAATGATTCATTTTTGAAAATTTAATCACCCTGTATCTTAAATTTAAGGACGTTTAGGACATATGAAGTTTTCTTCTGAAAATGGATCCGAAAATTGCCCCCTCAAATTTTAACATTTAATTAAAAAACACCCTGTATAAAGTAAGCGCTCAGGATAATTTGACCCCGTTTTACTGCCCTCGGTATCTACCTTACTGTCAGCCCTTTTGTATTTAGACACCTTAGGGGTTCAACTTTAAGTGGCCAAAAAATTTTGCACTTTCACCTCTTATTGCTGCCCCCTGTATCGAATAGGTTGTCAGCCTGCGCGAGAACATTTAAAAATACTAAATGTTTTAAGAAAGAAACTTCATATTACTGATGACGGTGATTTTTCGGCTCTAGCTCTTCGTCTATTATGCAAGCCATATCAAATTAAGATTCTTCAAAAAACTAATTTGCCTTAAAACCCAACCTAGTACCAGACAGTGTAATATCTTCTGTAAAATTTATTAATTTTTAAGAAACCCTGTTTAAATAATTTCTTTCAAAAATCCATTATGTACTTCTTTAAAAGTAATTTTCTCGTAATACTTCAAGCGATTATTATCTTAAGATTTGCTTTTTACTTGTACTGTAATTATATTAAAAATTAAATGGATGATCTCTTCTCTTCTGGCTACAACTAAACCCTGACTAAAAATTGTACTTAATAAGAGCACTCGACTGTATTAAAAAGGGTTGTTTAATTTCTTAATAATTACATTTAAAGTATGGTTAAAAAGAAGAAATACACTTTAAAAATATTAACTCTTACATAATGCAGGCCACAACAAAAGTAATTTGGTGATTACGCGAAGTGTTCCCAAGAGACACTCAGCTAAAACTCGTTTTCTCTTGGCTTTAAGCAATTATAACACCGCAAATTGTAGAAACTTTGCGAAATAATTTGCCTGAAACCTCTGGGATTACTTTTATTTTGCTTTTGTTTTTTGAATAACTTTTATCTCTTTTGTCTTGCATTTTTTGATTTTTTTTTTTTTTTTTGTAGATGAGACTGCTATGGAATTCTTAATACATAATCATTATATTCAAAGCACATGGTACTTTGGTTTATTTAAAGATTAGAAGTGTAAACGGTGTACATTTTTGACACTTTTAGATGTAATAGAGTTACTATTAGGTATAAAATGTTGTACTTTTTATACTTCTAATATATACCTTTTTTTACAAAGTTAAAGATTTTGCGTAAAATTTGGTAAAATCTCTTACTTTTCAGTCTACAGGGTGAGCTTAAAAACCTTTATTCTTAAGGCCCATCTGGTATCTTGTAATGCGAAAGTTAATTAAGAGTATACAAGTATGACCTTAAAAAATATTATAGCTCGGGTAAATGTAAAAAATCTCCCGGATATAAAAAACAGGTAAAAAGAATACTATAAGTTTATATAAACTTTTTTATATAGGCCCTCTCTTTTTAGTCCAGGGCATTTGTTCAAAATCGAACGAAATAAAGAAATTTTTAAAGCCAGCAGATATCGGGATGCGGTTTTCTGCATTGTGTTTAGAAAGCTCTCCGGAAAAACGTCTATATATGGTGTGGTCATGCCATTTTTCAAAAAATGCATTTTGGTGCAATACAAGCAATGCATAATTATATTGCAATAATATAAGGACGACTGAAAACTAGGAAAATTCGCTCGAAAATCGTTACTCGGCGGTATTCGGAGATTCCAAATTTAATTCTGGCATTGGAATTACCTGAAGGCACTCGGGGGTGGCTCTGCGGAGGTGCCCGGGGGGGTGATTCGGGGGAAATTGCAGCGTTTAGGAAAATCAGCGGAAAATCGTTACTTGGGGGTTTTTGGGGATGCCGAATTCAATTCTGGCATTATAATAAGCCGAGAGCACTGGGGGATGACTCTGCAGGGGTGCCCAGGGGGTGATTGGGGGGAAATTGCAGCGTCCATGAAAATCAGCCGAAAATCGTTACTCGGGCGGTTTTCGGGGATGGCGAATTCAATTCTGGCATTAGAATTACCCGGGGGCGCTCGGGGATGGATCTGCGGAGAAAGGTATTAAAGAAAGTGAAAAATCACAAATTATGAAAATAATAACTTATTTTAATAATAAAATGCACTTTTTATTAATATTGAATTATTCATTATAAAGTTGAAATTTTAACTTAAATACCAAACAAACTCTTTCTATTATTCTCCTACTTCATTTTCCTCCTCGTCACTATCCTTCGCCTGGTTGGAAGTGCCTTTTTGGTTAATTGGAAATTTCTGTTCGCGCTGGTTCCAGTGGTAACGATACTCTACTCTCTTAATAGCTATGGCGCTTTTTTTAAATCCAGTCTTGATGCAGAAAATATTTTCAAAGCAATTGTTTGTGTAATGTAATTTAATATTCTTGAATTAAATTCGGCATCCCCGAAAATCCCCGAGTAACGATTTTCGGCTGATTTTTATGGACGCTACAATTTCCCCCCAATAACACCCGGGCACCCCCGCAGACCGACCCCGGGCGCCTTCGGGTAATTCTAATGCCAGAATTGAATTTAGCATCCCAGAAAACCCCGAGTAACAATTTTCGGCTGATTTTCATGGACGCTGCAATTTCCCCCCAATCACCCCCGGACACCCCCGCAAAGCCACTCCTGAGCGCTCTCGGGTAATTCTAATGCCAGAAATAAATTCGGCATCCCCGAAAACCCCAAGTAAGGTTTTTGGAGCGATTTTTACGAGTTTGCAGTCGTTCTTATAATATTGCAAGTAATTATGCAATTGCAAAATGCATTTATTGCACCAAAATGCATTTTTCGAAAAATGGCATTACCACACCGTATAGACTTTTTTCCTGGGAGCTCTCTGAACACAACGCAGAAAACCGCATCTCGATATCAGCTGGCCTTAAAAATTTCCGATTTATTTCATAACTTTCCTGGACTATTTAAGATATTGGCTCCAAAACAACTCCAATAAAATCAAGTTTTTTATTTTCAATAATGGGACCACCGGATATATTCCAATATTATTTTATAACGATGTAATACCAAGTAAAACTTTTTAAATTACTCTCAAAGAAAGTATTGTGACTGCTGCAGGCACAGAGAAGCTGTGACAGTCAAGACCCCCTTTTTTTACGCCCTGTATTAATAAGAACAAGATTGAGAGAACGTTTTTTACAATCCTTTGACTGTTGACTAAAAATTAAGTACTGGTTTTTCTTGTCGCCAATCCTAACCATTCTCGAAATAAAATCACTTTATTACATTTTATATTTGGCGGATTTTGATAAAAGATACATCTTTGTTCCCATCACACTGACACATTAATTCTTTTCTTTGATATTTATTTACTAATTTTAGAATTTTGTGGTAAAATTAATTGTAAAATAAATATTAATACGAAGTACAAGTTTAGTGAGTATGCAGATGCAGATCTCATATATGGTTCCGCATCTTGCAATGCTTTGGAAGCCTGGGGGTTATATCATGATAAATATGCTATTTGTACTTTTTTAGACCAGAAAACATTTCAATGAGTTTACTTATGTCTAAAGGAAAACGGTAGGCGATTACATTTATTAAGGTACTATTACTAAATTTCTTTATAATTTTAGACAATTTTGGGAAAAAAAGTGCTGACGCTAGTTGTAAAAGAACGGCGTAGGTACACCGTAATGAAAGGAAAATTTTAAAATGCTGTATAAATCACTTCTTTAACGACTACTCAAAAATTATCAGCGCAGTTTAATACGTAAAAAAAAGGTACATATAGTTCTTTAAAGACATAAGGACATCTATTATATCCTTATTATTTTTGCAAAAAGTGCATGAACTGATTCCTAAAATTTTCCTGTAGAATGCAGTTTACAAATTGGCTATTCGATCAGCAGTAAAATAATGTCAACTTTATTAGCACTATTCTCTTCACGAATGAAACAGGGTTTATCAGAAATCGTATTGTAAATTCACAATCACCTGTATAGACTGATAAAAATCCTTATTCAGCTCTCGTTTCGCATCAGTTACATTAGTTCCAATTAGTTAATGTCTGGGCAGGAATCATTGGTAGTTTTTTGATTGGATCATTCCTTATGCCGGCATGACGGATTGATCAACTTTATTTGGAGTTCCTTTAAAATCATTTTCACAATTTAGTTAAGCACTTACTACTTGAAACCAGCCAAAATATGTACTTCATACACCATGGGTCGCCTCATTTCAGCGTTGCTGTCCGCAAGCACCAAAAATTTCTTTTTTTTTATATATATTTAACCCAACAGAACTTAGGGGCTTAACAGTGTAAATGAAGAGGCGTTTTTTTCGGTTAGGATCAGCGACATGAATGAAGAGTACTTATTATTAAGTAAATAGTTGCAGATGAGAGAAATTCACAACACTTCTTTGATAGTTATTTAAAGAGCCCTACTTGGTATTACATCTCATTTAAATGAAATTGGAGGATACTTGATTATGTCCAAAAAACTTGAATTTCTGGTAACCAATATCTTTAAAGAGAAGGCCTAAACCAAAAAAGTTTATATGAACTTATAGTATTCTATGAATAAATAATTATCGCAGAGTCAACATAGGGCAGTAGGATAGGTTCTTTTTTCTTCGGTGGGCTGACAGTCTCTAAATACCTATTACATTTGTGTCTGGTAAAATATTCAATATTAAACAAAAACCCACATCAAATCAAAGAAAGCTTTATTGTGTAAAGAATATAAAATTCTTACAAAGCAACATTTTTATCTAAATATAAAATAAAAATAAATTACTTTAAAATATAAACCTTTTAATTTTTAAAATTAAACTAAATAAAAGAACCACGTGAAAAAAATTACAAAAAAAAAAATTAAATTTGTCAGTACTATGTTAATATCATATGACAAACATTTTGAAAATACGAACAACATATTAAATATCGTCATAATTTTCCCTTAGTATTATAATGGCTTTCTAAAATAAACTTCTTAACTTTTGTACGAAATTTTTTCCTTAGTTATTTGTCTTAGCCGCACAGGAAGGTGAATAATAAATGAATGCTGTATTTGCTGTAGTTTCTTAATCTATAACTAGTTTTTTGTTATTTCTTAAGATATACAAGATGCGACAAATAGCATAATTTTTGTAAAAGGTCACCCTGTATATCGTATCACATTATCGGCCGAGTGATGATCGCGTTGTTCAATTTAGCAATGAACTTAGCAATTCTTAAAAGTTAAGAACGGTTTAGAATGTTTAACAAAATGTCAGATTGTGACAGGTTACCTACTAAAATTATTGAATAACACTGACAATGACGTTTTGTTAACATTCTAAACCGTTGTAAACTTTTAACAATTGCTAAGTCCATTGCTAAATTTAACAACGCGATCATCATTCGGACGTAAATATTTTAGGGATTCACATTTAGTTTGTCTTCCATAGTTTCAGAAATATGGGCATCTATATCTGGAAAATACCTGTAAGTATAATAGAAATTAAATATTATTTTTTAGATTTGGATGCCCATATTTCCAAAACTATAAAAAATAAAGATACATATTAGGTACGCTATTTTTTATGGCTACATAGAAATTTTTTTTAATGCTGATACCGGATCTTTTGTTTTAAAAAATACTATTTTACTACCAATTATCTCCCCTTTCGCCAAACTATCTGTAGATGCATTTTACCTTATTAAGTTAGCAAGGTTAACATTGTTTGGTACGGCTATAAAATTTGTTTTTTTTTAAGATTTTTTTTGAAGGTATAACTGCCCTTTTTGGCGTTGCTAGCGGTTACATGTAAAATCGTGTCATATGTCTATTAAAGTGGTTTTTATCAGCACTTTTTGGTTTTTATAAGTACCTGGCAGATGAATGCATGATCCTTTACAAGGTTATATGCATCTGTGGATAGTTTACCTAAAGAAAAAAAAACGTACATTTAACTTTTAACAAACAAACCTGGGGACTTTTTTTTAAGCTTGATACTTAAGAAAAATTTAAAAATATTTTTTTTAATTTGCGTAGAGGAGTTGTTAAATTTAAGACGATTTATAAACTATTAAATTGTTACTTGAACTACTTATTTTATATAATATATTAATTAAATTTACTTTAAGTTTTACAATAAACCAACTTTACTTTCAGATAGAAAACTAGAACTTGTACAGATAGGCATCGGTTTCATGCGACTCTTCGGCCGTTATCTCAAGACTTGCGGCACGTCAGTCGCCACTTATTTCGAATTTAAACGACCTCGAAGTCTCACGCTCTCTTTCAACGAAATTGTAAAGAGAGCAAACACGCCTTTTGTACTTGTCCTCAAGCAGCTTGCCGGAGAAATGTTCCTTGAAGCTTCAAACGTAAGTTTTTCATGCCCTTATTTATATATAATGCATAGAGAAAGCAATAAGAGTAAAATACACCTAGTTTAAAAAAAAATGATTTAGGAGTAATTAGCAAGAAAATACTGGCAAAAATACATTACGTAAAGGAAATTTTTAATTTTTTGCCGTTTTTTAAAATAAAGAAAAAGGCTGTAGAATAACCTTGTTTGCCTTATCTTGAATTTAAATTTGATATTTATTTATTTAAAGATTATAATTTATCCAACAGTTTAACATCTGTTTACCTTTATTATATAGGATGTGCCGACTCTATTTGTACACCAAATATCTCTGCCCCTGTACATGATACAAAAAAAATATTTGTTTGGTAACACCCAATATGATAACAGTATTGGTAAATATACAGGGTATCTTAAAAACAGAGTTTTTATTGTTAAGCACGTTTTTTTAATAAATTGCCCTGTATATTTTTCCCGCTTTTGACTTTACATTGGATTCTACATTAAAAATGTCAAATACAGTATACTTTAGTTATTGGTGGTTTGTGAGATACTTAGGTAACTAATAAAAGGACTAAATTGGTCACTTTGACACGAAATAAAAAAATATTTTAAAATAATTATAACTAAAAAACGGTCAGCAGTTTAAACATTACTATAGGATGTTATGGTAATTGTTTTAAAATATTACATGAGTAAATTAGATAAAACCAGCAATAATTGACGTAAAGTGTAATAACTATTTTTAATTCAGAATTAAATAAAGAGTCAAAATTTGGCAAAATAAACAGGATGTTCGATTAAAAAAAACATACTTAACAATGAAATTACATATATGTATATATATATATATATATATATATATATATATATATATATATATATATATATATATATATATATATGACTATATATATATATATATATATTTATATATATATATATATATATATATATATATATATATATATATATATATATATATATATATATATATATATATATATATATATATATATATATATATATAAATACAGTGTGCCCAAATTGGTGGCGAATGTATTGGGATCTTGGAAACTACGATAGATAGAAAATCGGTTAAATGGGAAAAGTTTAGGACAATTATGTTAGTAAGCTAATCCCGTTTACTACATGGTTTTATTTATTCAGGTTTTTGATAAATTTTGAAAAAACCTGAAACACGCATTTTCGAAAATCGGCCATATTTTTTTTTATAAGTGACAACTTTTCAAATCTATATAAACTACTTCAAAGCAACTTTTTTTGTAGAATAAGACCGAGTAGTTAATTTTTATTTTCTACGTTTCGGGTTTTTAAAATCATCATCAACTTTATTTTTTAAATGGACGCCATATTGGATTTTTACGCAGCCAAATAGTGCTTTTTATTCTGATTTCAACAATGTATAATATGTTATAATTTAAGAGTTTATAACCTCATTTATTTCTAAAAACAAATATTTTCTCAGTTGGCCTCGATTCCAGCGAACGTCATTTTTTTCTTGTAAACAATAAAATATTAGTAATTGGCAAAATAGATAAGTAGAACAGATATTTTGCAGAAATGGGTTCGCGAACATAGCTATAACGTTAATATGTGTTACAAGAACATGTAATGGCGCCCATATGAAAAAGTAAAGTTTACTTTTTTATTTGGGCGCCATATAGGATTTTTTTGCAGCCAAATAGTGCTTTTTATTCTTATTTCAACGATGTATAACATGTTATAGTTTAGGAGTTTATAACCTCATCCACTTCAAAAAACAAATATTTTCTCAGTTGGCCTTGATTCCGGCGAATGTCATCTAGCGTCATTATCAAGTTAGCTCGGGTACGTTATTAAAATTTTTTCAACTTTGTAAAATGGTTAATTATTTAAAGAAAAACTTGATATTTTGCAACGTTATTTCCAAAGCAATGGAAATGTTAATATAGCTGCGCAAACGTATTTCGACAATTTTCTTGAAAGGCAGCATTCTAAACTAACATACTTTCGAAAACTGGTTACAAATTTGCTTAAATTCGGGAGTTTTAAAAAACCACGACCAAAGAAGTACATTGAAAAAATCGACAACGAGATGCTGCAGTTAACCAACATTTTAAAAAAAATCCAACATCTTCAGCCAGGGATGTTGATAGAGAATTCCACATACCTAAGTCAACCATTCATAGGGTAGTTAGGACTATTTAAAAAATATCATTACTATGTTAAGAAATATGGAAAACATTTTAAATTTTAGGTCGTTATTTTACATCTTCATTTTAATAGGAATATTAGTTTAGCCACTTTTCATTGATTTTGTTTTCACTTGTTTCAATTAACTTGTTACGTGTAGTTTTGTTGTAACACGGTATTAACGTTATAGCTCTGTTCGAAAAACCCATTTCTGTAAAATATCTGTTCAGCTTATCTATTTTGCCAATTACTAATATTAACTGAGAAAATATTTGTTTTTTGAAATAAATCAGGTTATAAACTCTTAAATTATAACATGTTATTCATTGTTTAAATCAGAATAAAAAGCACTATTTGGCTGCGTAAAAATCCAATATGGCGTCCATATGAAAAAATAAAGTTGATGAAGATTCTAAAAACTCGAAACGTAGAAAATAAAAATTGACTACTCGGTCATATTCTACAAAAAAAATTGTTTTGAAGAAGTTTATACAGATTTGAAAAATTTTCACTCAAAAAAAATATGGCCATTTTCGAAAATGCATGTTTCAGGATTTTTCAAAATTTATTAATAGATAAAACCATGTAGTAAACGGGATAAGCTTACTAACATAATTGTCCAGAACTTTCCCCATTTAACCGATTTTCTATCTATCGTGGTTTCCAAGATCCCCATACATTCCCCACCAATTTGGGACACACTGTATATATATATATATATATATATATATATATATATATATATATATATATATATATATATATATATATATATATATATATATATATATATATATATATATATATATATATATATATATATATATATATATATATATATATATATATATTATTGTTTAATGGGCTAAGGATTCTGTAGATTTAAATCTTTTAAGAGCTTTAATTTTAAAGCGTTTTGAGCTTTAAAAGCTTAAAAAAAGAACTTTTTGCGTGCAAATGCAACTTCTAAACATCCATATTTTATTTAATTTTTATGATAGAAAAATATACAGATTAAAGTTAAATATTCTGTCAAAAAAAAGCTACATTTTTGTTTAAATTCACTTTTTACGTAAATTCATTAGCTTTTAAGTTATTAAAAAAATATATGTTTTTAAGAATTAAAAAATTACGAAAATATATTAATTTTTTTTTCTCTAGCTTAAAATTACCTTCCTTTAAAGTCTTTGCTTTTAAAATCATTTTAACTTGTAGGACATAATGCAAAAAAAAGTGAATTATTTATGGATTTTGATAAATTGTAATACTACTGGCACTGGGGCTAGTTTTATTGCTAAGTTTTCTTTTAGAACTTCAAGCGAACCATCTAAGTTTCATTATAACTCACTTAATATTTGATTTAAAATATTTAACCGGTACTTACATTAAACATCTTTTTAAGTACCTAAAACAGGTTTAACACAATTTCCTGGAAAAACCTCTTGTATTCCCTTTATTTACTATTGAAATATTTGAATAAATTTACGGCAAACCAAAAATTTCCTTCAAAAAGCCATAAGTCGCTTTGTATTGCATCTACCAAAATAAATAAAAGAAAAACAAATTTTGTTGTTTTTTCCTAAGCCTAATTTTAAATATAATTAATTTTTTTACAAAGCCCAAAGTTTTTAAGATATTCGCAAAAAAAAGTTCAATAAACGATTTTTTTTTCATCCAGAAAAAACCCAAAAATATTGGGTTATCAACTTTATTTACAATTTTTGCTTGCAATCAGTTTATTTTTCAATTTATGGACTATTTTAAATATTGATATTTATTCCCTCGAAAAAAGTGCGAAAGGGCTGCCGATATGCGCATCACCCCCGGGGTGAAAGCGCATATCGGCACTACACTACTTAGTCAAGGCAATAAAGCACTTAAAAGGCCAAAAGTTCGGAATTTTTTGTACTAAGACGGATCGAAATGCGGTTTTTTTGCATTCGCTTTCAAAACTTTTTTGTGAAAAACGTACTGATTTATACAAACCGCAAATTGCATTGCTGCCGCAAATGGATTTAAAAATAATTTTTAAGACTGCTTTTAAAAAATTTAATAACTTTGTAAATAAGTGTCAGAACTGGCTTATGCATGCATATTTTAGCATTTTAAAAGTGCATATATAATCCGATGTCTAGACATGAGTAACATTAAAGCAGATACTACTTTTCGGATTTAAGGCTCGTTAAACGCAGCTAAAGATTAACTTATTGTTTAAAATATATATTAAGTCCAGTAAATGAAGGGACAAAGCTGTAAATACATCTGTACAGTTTTCCCCTGTGGAAGGGCTGAAAATGGCTCCTCAAGGCTCAAAAGATGGGTTTCCCGCTAACATCTGCCAAAATATGCGAATTGAAGAATTTTTGTTATACAAAAAATGAAGATCGCCTTACAGTCTACAAAAATGGTTATTATAATTTTTTTCAAAAAATTTATAGTTCTCGAGATAACGGGACCCAAAAGTCCTCTTATTTTAGCTGCCGCTCTACCGCTAGAATGCAGCTATCTTCATGGATTCACTTATAAGCGGGCCTATGGGTACTTTCAGGTCTCCAGATACTGGACTAATAAGCCCATCGTTTAAGTTTATTTACAACTTTTTAAGAAAGTTATTTTTTTTAGTTTTGGTCATTTTCAGCTTACATTAATATTGCATGTCCCTTTTAGTTTATAACGACAAATTTAAAATAAACCTGTGGTTATTTTTTTATTATCCCCTTTTTGCTTATAACAGATTACTTTTACAAATACTTTGTCTGGTTTAATAATAATGGTATCCAGCAACATTGTACCACATTAAAGTTTGAAATTACCTAAACATTGAAAACCTTTGTACCAAATAAATTGCATTTTGCAATTTGCAATGCAAAAGAGCCCACACTAACCAACATAAAACTTTTTGTGCAGTTTTAACTATATATTAAAACTAGGTACGGGAACCTCGGTCAAGCTCTTTCTAATTTACATATTTCATTTATTACGCCTAACAACAGATCTTTTTAGTAAATATCGTAGAGTTGGCTCTTTGGTGTCAATTAGATTTTATTTCTTTTCTTACATATAAATAAAAAAAAATAGCCTTATTAACTAAAATTAACTATTATGAGTTCTTGGCTTTTTTTATTAATAGGTTTTACTTTTATAATAAATTATATTTTTTAGATTGTCTTGATTGACTCTCGAAATACATGTCTAGATCCATTTCTAAAGTTTCTATACTGTTTTTATTAAATTTTTAACAAAAACTTTTTATATTTCATTTTTATTTGTTGGTAAAGTCAGTTTTTAATGGCATAGTGGTACCATTCACAGGGTGCGGAAAGTATGGTGGGGACATCTGAATCGATTGAAGGACTCGCTGTGGTCAAATTTTCGTTAAATTATGCCTAATTTAAATGAGAACAATCATATGAAATGTAAATCATGTAAAAATGCGGGCAGAAATCGTAACTGCAAATTTTATACATTTCCAACTGCTGGTTGAAAATTAGAAAAAAATGGATAAATGTACGCAGAAAAAAAGGTGTTGAATTCAAATTTCCCCCTTGGCCGAATGACTTTCGGATTTGGACTTAGCAGGAGAACTTCCGAATTTGACATAACAAGAAGAAAAACTTACTTGTCTCTTGCGGTGTACCATTTTTTCCTGTCTTTTCCCGAAGTTTTTGCAAAGTGTCTGCAAAACGAACTTTAATGTCCGTGCAGTCTTTTGGGTCGCTGATCACCAAAAAAAATGATTTTAAAAGCCAAAAGTGGTCCATTTTTTTTATTTTCATTTCTTGGTAAATTTTTGGAGTTTTTTGTAATTTTCTTTTATGAATCGTTATTTTATGGATTTGTGGAAATTGTTTAAAGAAGAGTTGTAAAGAATTTAATTACGAAAATTTTCCATTTTTTTCTGTGTCATTTCTGTACGTCGAGTAATCGACTGGAAGATATTCATGCGTGGCCATTTTCTAACCTCTTTTGCTGTTTTTATTAATTATAGCGCGATTTCAGCCTATTTCGAGAAAATAACTAGTTGTAGGGGAGAGTGGGGTAATATGGCGCAGGCGGGTTATCTGATGTCATTGACGTCCTGTCAGGAACTTGTGTTGGGGAAAACAATTAATATGCAAAAAAATACAATAAAATGTGTTTTATTAGTATACAACACGACTTGCGTCGCATTACCCCACGCGTCTCATTACCGTCTCCCCTATACTTCAAATGAAAAACAAGAAGCAGGCTAAATGATTCTGGACAATTTTTGTTATTTACTTATTTAAGCACATCATCGTGATCGCGATATAATTGATAAAAACAGAAAAAGAGGTTAGGAAATGGCCGCGCATGAACATCTTCCAGTCGAGAAAAGTCACAGAAAAAAAAAGAAAAATATTCGTAATTAAATTCTCTACAAGTTTTGTTTAAATTATTTTTCAATAAAATAACGAAAAGAAAAATTACAAAAAAACCCAAAATATGACCAAAAACTAAGAATAAAAAAAATGGACCTTTTTCGGCCTCCAAAACCATTTTTTGTAATCAGCGACCCAAAAGACTTCGGATACCGTTGCAAAAACTCATGGACCTCTTGTGGCATGCTCAAAGGGGTCTAGCTAAAGGACTAGGAAATTTGAATCAGGATTCTCTGTTGTTTCTGGTTAAACACAAATCTTCAATTAGCTCTCTAGTTTTGGGTTAAGTAGTAAACTTTTGTGTTAGGACTTATAACCGTTGATCAATAGGCTAAATCTTTTAATAATTGTCCGTATTTGTCACTTAAGTTTCTTAGTAAAAGATTAATTGACCCCTTTGAACTGGCAGATCGCCTGAAACAGAAAAGAGGAAAAAAATTAAACACTTATCTTCGTTTCGAGCCAAAAGTTCTTAGAGTCTCTTTTGTTTTACATCAAAATTCTCACAAACTTAATTTTAATTTTTATTTAGACAATTTTTATGGGGGGTTGTTTCCGTTTAAGAAGTTCTTAATTCCATTTTTTTAGTGACATATAACTTTTCGTGCCATTGTACGACAAAATCTCTGGTCAAGAGACCGGGAGGCGTATTGCCATTGTGTAGTACAGTACAGAGCGTCTTATTTTCTGTATCGCACACGATTTTGCCGACGTAAACGGCTTATTATAACCTGCCAATATAGCTTGCGGTGCAGAGCCGCGCTTTTCTGTATCATACACCACTTTGCCGCCGTAATAGCCCATTAAAATTCGTCAATATAGCGCGCGGTACAGATCAAGCTACGCCGACACGAGAGAATATGATCATAATAAGAAAACAACAACGGAGCAAGAATGAAACTAAATGATAAGCGACCTAAATTTATTTATTAAAAATACTCGTACCTATGACATTCAAGGAAGTTTAAAGGTGTATGGAAGCCCAATACTGTAGAACAAAATTGTCCAGCCGTGCAGGGCAGCGGGAATCGGGGGGTCGGCAATGCGGAGTTTGCGCAATGAGTAGTGGGTCAGGGCCAGACTTCCATTATTCTTTGTTACTATCTATAAAGTTAACATCACCATATTATGTCAAATTTAAACATTCACTGTTTTTTTGCACAAAATTGTTGGTTATTCAACGATATCACTGTAGAATATTTAAAATTATTGTGAATATTGGATTTTATATCATCTGATATAATATGGAAAGAATACTTTACCTCCCTCTATTTAAATGGTTGATATTTTCGAGTTTTGTATTTTTACCAAAAATCTTTGTAAATAAATAAACACGATTTTTTAAAATAAATTTTAAACTAAATTGTTAAATGAAATAAAAGTACCTAAATGTAAACCTTATTTCTTTTTATAATCCACAGAAACACACAAACATTGTGGTAATCATCTAAAAAGATAGTTAAGATTGCCTTACTTTCCCACTGCTATTTCCTATGAATATTTTATTTTCTATTATTCATAATTGATATAGGTATTATTATTTATTCGGTTACCTAACGTTACGTCTCATAAGAAACACCTAATTTAAATATAAGAAATACTTACCTAAAGTAAAAAATGCCGGGTATGTTACCCTTGATTTGCAAGACAAAACCATACAACCTCCAGTCATTTTGTTACGATATTAAGTAACAAACAATAAACACAAAATTATAGTCCCAATTAAATAAACACTAATCACTAAATAAAAATGTTTTTATCAATCCAAAAAACTCCTGCAACCACAAAATATAATCACAAAGGCAAAACAACCGAAACTAATACGGACAAAGGGCACAAAACCACAACGAAAACGGCGATTGATGAGACGACGACGCCAACGGTTGGTGGATGGTACAGCGCGGATATCATACGCGCGCGTGCGCCGATGCATTAAAAAAGGTATTCCGGTCTCATAAAGTATAATGTGTTGCCTAACTGCACATTGATTTATCAGTGTGAAGTGGGCAACACATTAAATTATTTCATGGAATTTTGTTATTGCGCAGAATCGGCAAGGCCAAGTCTGACAGTTATTTTTATACTGGGCTGACATTTTTTGATCGAATGGGCCATAGCATTGGGCTTCCATACACGTTTAAACTTCGTTGATGATATTACAATCATTACATTTAGTGCAGTTTTGCGTTTGGATGATTTGCCATAATATTTAATGACTCTTTCTTTATTAGAGGGTCGTCCAGCTTGAATTCTGCCAGATTGTGGTAATCATTGCTGTTTACGACGACAAACCGACGTTGGCTGAACGGACAGACGTCTGTCATAAAAACTTTTGGCGGAAACTTTTTGCCGTTAATTTCGGGCACTTCTTAAGCAGCGGAAAAAGCAAGGGTGTGGTTGGCTTCAGTTTGTGCAGTGTGAAGTTTATATGCTATAGGAATAACTTCAATTTCACTTGATGCGAAAACAAAGGTAGGTAGGTAGGTAGGTTTGGAGTGAGTGGGTATAACACCCTTCCACCGCGACCGATCGGTCTATTGTGGCTAACACCCCTTTATATTTCTCCCACCAGGTCCAGACTTCTAATAAATCTGATGATCCTGTTGGGAGAGAGTTCTTTCATCCCCCCAGCAACAATGTGTCATTGCCGAGGATTGCGAATGTTAGTAAGGTAACCCACGTGGACTAGAGTCCACAAAAACCATTTCGTCCGCAAAATTCTCTAGAAAAGCACGCCGCATAATTAATGAAACAATAACCAACTATAAACGGATTGTCTTTTAGAATTAATTCAACTCCAAACTCTTTGAGAAATGGAATTTTGTTGTTAAGTACATCTAGCATACTACTTTCATCACACCTTTACTACCAAAAAGCTAGCGATATATTGGCGGATTGTAATGGGATATTACGGCAGCAAAGTAGTGTGCGATACAGAAAAGCGCGGCTCCGTACCGCGCGCTATATTGGTGGGTTATAATGGGGCGTTTACGTCGACAAAATGGTGTGCGATACAGAAAATAAGGCGCTCTGTACTGTACTACATAATGGCAACACGCGACCGGGAGCCTTAAGAAAAACGAGAAATTCTTGACAAAAGAGGAGTCCTCTCTTATTTCACCTTAAACTACTTATCGAAACAAAAATCTCGTTTCTTGTCTTGTTTTGATAACTAATATTCAAAATGCTAATATTTATATTAGTATTTTTATTTGCTTTAACACTAAACATCCCAAAAAATAATAACTTGCAGCAAGGGCACAAATAAATTAAACAACTGTTGCAGTTCGATTAATCAATTGTTTTAGGTGTGTCTCGTTGGGACCATTTAATTATTTCCCTGTTTGCTGCTATTACTGATTTTCAAAACAACTGATAACCGAATTACTCTATGTATTCGTGAAATATGGGTTTACGTATTCAAAATTGACGTCATTCAGTTTATTACTTCGATCGTGCGTGCATTCATACGGAAAGGCCGTAAAATATTATGAATTGAAATCATTTTATGAAGGTTTAGTTCACATATGTTCACAGTGTAAGTGTTAGCTCTCCTAAATCCAACGTTAGTAAACTTTCAAAAGGCGTAAAACCTAAAAAACTTTAAAATGGAGTACAACACAAATAAAAAAAAAAGTAAAAATCCGTTATGTCGGTTCCAAAATGGAGGTCAAAAATTAAATATGGTGGACTTTTTCTTAAAAATCAACTCTATTGCACCAAATTTGGTAAATGGGGGTTTTCGGGATCGCAATTCAAGAATTCGGGTTCAGATATACAGAACTCAAGATGGCAAACAAAATTTTCAGAAATAACCCATATTCCTGAAATTTGGTACATGGGCGTTTTAGGATCGCTAGTTACGAATACTTAGTTGTCATTGGTAATGTTGGCATAGCATCAGTGATCCCCATATTTATTTAAAACGTAATTTAAAGGTATATTTCAAGAATAATAGCAATTTAATTAAACTTTTTTATTAATAAAATTAAGATGTCGGCTTGTAGCCACCATATTTAATCCGCCACACTGAATAATAAAACACCATCAGTTTTTTGAAAGCTCTGATCCACGTTTTGATACCTTGGTCATAAAAATTAATTTACTTAAATTTTGGGTTCTTGGTGATCCGATTAACGAAAACGTCCCATATACAGGGTGTTCGACAAATGCACGCCAAATTTTCTTGACATTTGTCAGGGTTTTCTAGTAATAAGGGCCTAATTAAATTAAAATAATAAGATCTCTGGACTTTATTAATAGTTAACCCTTTTTAATAAAATAAAACTTAGAATGGATTGGATTTTAAGTTGAGATGGCATTACTTGAAAATGCCAGCCAAGATGTTGTCGAAACGTCATAAACAATTTTTGATTTGGCTTAGTTCCTTTATTTCATATAGAGCAAAAACAGAACATTCATAGGGGTTCTGTTATTCAGTTTAAGATTGTTATAAATAAATCCTTTTGCTGCAAATTTTTAGACAGAGCTTTACCCAAATGTCAATTAAATATGTAACATAATAGTGTAAAGTGGAAACAGGTTTCATACCTATAAGATAAACAAATGGAAATTATAATTATGAGATAAGAAAAAAAACCCAAGAATTTTAATATCCGAACCAGCTTAGCTTGTTCGAAGTCACAAGAGTAAAAAAAAATACTTTAGTAATGTATTATCATAAGGTCTTATGACTAAACAAGGATTTTTGTCCAATCTGATAACCTAATGAACCTAATAAATGCACTAGATGCAAAAGATAAGGAAATAATATGTTTATTATTATATTGGATAAAAAATGAAGTAGAAGTTGAACAACTAACATTACAGCTGTCTTGCTACTATTCTTTTCAATAAGTTTATTACGTATTAAGGTGCTCGCCCACTAGCGCGAAGCGTGGCGATGCGACGCGACATTGTTGTCCGCCCACTGGGTGATTTACGAAATCTTCCAAAATGTGAAGTGCGAGTTGTCACGGAGAGCTCATCGGACGAAGATATTTTTGTGTTTGGAATAATTGCTGCTCTGGAGGAGAAAAAAGAAAAAGAAAAGGAGAGTTTGGGTTCATGAAATTAATGGAAAGAGAAAGGCGTGTGGAGAATTCCATTACAGAATCTACTAAACAACTTTTTTATTTAAATAAATAAAAAAATAATAATAATAAAATACAAATGTCACAAAAATAACAACAAATGAACAAATGCAGTGATAACAGAACAGAGCAATATGTATTGTGAGATTCTTCATGAGACTCAAATGCCACGCGACATTGTCGCTTGCTTGCTCTCCCGACTTGTCTCGAGGTGTCGCGTCGCGTCGTGCCGAGTCTCATCGCCTAGATGAGCGGCCTTAAGTTTGATTACATGTAAAGTATCCCTGATGCATTTAATAGCGTCGCGCTAATGAGCGAGCACCTTTAACCGACTAATATACCCTTAAATAAAAGTGTACACACATCACACTGTCAAAACACGCTCACATGTCTAGAGAAATTTAAAAAAAATTTTGGAGCAGGCGTTTTATATTTAAATTTTAAATGCTTATAGCTCTGTTATTAAATTTCGTTTTTTTTTAAAAAGTGTTATTTAAATAAAAAGTAAAATTTTTATTTAATAAAAAAATAAATGCAAGGGGCCTATTGTATTAAAAACCCAATTCAAAAGAGGTAAAATTTATATTATATGTATACTATGCTCTTCTAAAATTGGTTAATAAATCTATTTAGCGACTTGCATAAAATTATTCAGAGCTTCACTTTGATTAAATTAATGTCGCAGTTTGCCATGCATTTTAGCTTCCAGAAATCTATAAAACAGTTAAGCCTCAGGTTAATATGAGTTGGTATCTCGGCGTTGCCAAGATAATGTCTTCGGTTAAGCCCTGTGATTGTCATAGTGCAGATAAAATATTTGACACTTTTGAACAAGCCAAAAATTAACTTAATTATTATTAGCATAAGTAGTACTCTCTGCCTGTGTAAAATTTTCTAGAGTAAAGTGCGTTGATCTTCAAAAGGTAATATGTTTAAAAAAATAATACATTTTGTAATGAAAAAGACATATATTATTATTAAATAACCGTTAAGGAAAGCGCTTACAAGAAGTTATGTTTTAAAAAAATCACATTTTTAACATGTCCATTAATCTAATTTCCTTTTTTAATAAAATTTAATTTTAGTTTTTTTCGTTGTTGTTTGTTAATACCGGTGTATATGGAGTTAGACTTAAATGTATTTAAAATACGAATTTGATAACTTTTTTTTAAGTCAGTTAATTGATATGACTTAGAGAATCAAAAAATTATTACTTTTTTAACGTTTGCAGAAATAAAAAGAAATTGAAAAGTTTGAAAAATATAATCATTACTGTGCTCGCAGCTAGGACTGACATCTGTGCATAGATTTACCACCTTCACTAGCACGCACCAAAGTACGTAAAAAATAAAAAAAAACAAAAAATAGTCATGTTTTAAACATTTGCCAAAATAAGAGGAAATTAAAAAGTAAAAAAAGGGTCATGACTGTACACTGCAATATTTAAGGATATATTAATATATTTCAATATCTATAAATTTATTGACCGATTACACAACCCCACTAAAAAAATGAGTGTTCGGACTTGTGGGTCTGACATACGTATTCCCATGTATTTTTTAGAGCTGAATTTGATCCCGAGCTCTGAAATGGTCCTTCAATTGGCCCGAGGGCTAAAAATGGCCCCAATAAAGCCTGAAAGATGGATTTCGGGATGAGGCGAGGTCGAAGGTGCATTTTCAAGCCAAAGCCTGATTTGTGGTCGAAAGGTTCATGGTCAACTGAGATTTTCCCTTTAGGACCGGAAAAATGACCCCTTAGGGGCAAGAAAATTGTGTTTCCGACGCCGCAATCGCAACAGTGGTATTTTCATGTACTTTTAAATTCTGGAGCTCAGACTGCGCTCAAAAATTTTATGGCCAACTGGAATTTCCCGTTTGGGACCGGGAAAATGACCCCTTGGGAGCAGGAAAAACATATCTGGGAGGCCGCAATCGCAGCAGTGTTATTTTTATGCACTTTTAAATTCTGGAACTCACACTGTGCTCAAAAATTTTATATTAAACTGAAATTTTCCCTTTGGGACCGGGAAAATGAGCCCTTAGGGTCGGAAAATCGAGTTTCGGACTTCGCATTCGCAACAGTGGTCTTCCCATAAAAAAATACCTCTGACGGAGTTGAAAAATTAATAATTAATGAATTTCAATATAATCTTCTACTCTGCAAGTAGGTTTGAGATCGGTTCCATCACGCTCAGTTTACGCCTTAATTTAAGAATTACTTTTTCTTCTTCTGAATGCCCAATTCATCGATTCGAATGCTTTAATCCTTTCCCCATTTATTTTTCTACACCCAATGGTCAGTACGGAACTTCAGAACGCTATAAAGTATAGAGTGTAAACGATACAGTACACGATTTTCCGGCCTCTATGGGGTCATTTTCTCGGTCCGAAACGGAAAATTCCAGTGAGCCATAAACTTTTCGAGCGGAGTCTAAGTTCCAGAATTTAAAAGTACATAAAAATACCACTAAGGAGTCATTTTCCCGGTCCTAAAGGGAGAATCTCAGTTGGCCATAAACTTTTCGACCACAAATCAGGCTTAAAAATAGCACTCTTGTGATTGCGGCATCCGAAACACGATTTTCCGGCCCCTAAGGGGTTATTCCTGGTCCCAAACGGGGAATTTTAGCTGGCCATAAACTTTTCGGCCACAAATCCAGCTTGGCTTGAGAATGCACCTTTGACCTCGCTTCATACCAGAATCTACCTTTCAGGCCCTATAGGGGCCAATTCCAGACGTGGACTGCCATTTCTGAGCTCGGCATCGGATTCAGCGTCGAAAAGTACATGGAAATACATATGTCCGACCCTCAAGTCCGAACACTCATTTTTTTTGTGGGGCTGTGTTATCTAAAAAAACCTATTTCTAATACAAATTTTCTACGTGCATCTTTATGCTCAATCTTCTTTATTTACTTTTCTCTGACCTTATCAATTAATATTGCTACTTGTTCACTTATAATTAAATAAATTCAAAATTACTCTAATAAACATTACAGTCTTAATTGGCCCAGAAAAAAAGTAATTTCTTTTAAAAGCAATTGTAGTATTGTCTTACATCGATTTTAAGTGGCAATTTTTAAAAAGTAACGTTTAAGTCGATAACATTCCTAAAAGTATGCTTTTTAAACTTAAACACCAGATTTATCGTAAGTTTAGTGTTAATATGTTCCATTAAATGGGTCATAAAGTACGACAGTGACAAAATGCAGACATTAAACTTTAGTGCTAATGAAAAACAAGACCGAAACATTTGAGTTATTAGATACAAGAAATTGATACTTCCGTAAAACCAGCAAAACAGCAGTAAACATTTTAACGAAATATCATTTGGACAGACTGGCGAATTTGTCAACACAGAGAATATTTTACTTAAGAGATATTTTTATGTAGGTACAATTTATCAAAGAGGGTGTAGTCACTTATTGTGTTATAAGTGTAAGGATAGCTTTTTTTAACTTTAGGGCAGTTCCTTAAGGCTTATATGAAGCCTAAATACTAGTGTTGCAGAAACACGGTTTGAGATCTCGCGCGCCTTGGCCGAATGAGTGACGCTTAATTATCCGATATTCTCTCTGTTTCTTACAATAGGAACAACAAAATTTCTCTAGCATTTTCGGGCATATCGGCGGTTCTATTAAGTATTTGATAGAAAAATAGTATTTTTTTCTATGGTTAAATACAAAGGTGTACATTTTTCTCAGCTAGTAAAGCTATTCTAAAAATTTCTCTGTGTCAATTTTAAATTGACATACTCTACGTAAGGTTCAAAGGTAACCAGAAATAAGGTGTGTGATTGAAGTGACATAATAGGAGTGGTGAATAAAAAAAAGTGATGGTGAATGGTATATTTGAAAAATAGCTGAATAGTCAAGGTAACATCTAAAATTTTTAATATTATAATTTGTCAATAATTTATACCGAGTGTCACAGGAGTGACAAGTAATACGGGGTGTCCCAAAAAACTGTACACAATTTCTAAATTTTATTTAAAATATATGTCATAACGTTGTTATATATTACCGCTTTATAGACTCCGCAGCCGGAAGGCGATTCGGGTTTTTAGTAAATTATCAATATTTTTCTTTGCTAAAATCAAGTGAATTTTTGCGCCAATTTTAAGGGCAAATTTTTTACCCTTTTTTCCCATACTTTGTAAATTTATGCCAATTGATAAAAATGTGAACATCTGGTATTGTTATTAGAAAGTAAGTTTCAGATTTTAAAAACCTTGAGACCTTGACAAATTGATTCTAAAGCTAGTAGTGCCTATTTAAAAGGTAATTTTGATCTTTTCCTTTTTTTTGATATTTTTAAAGAAAAGTTGATTTTCAAAAATTTGTCAAGGAAAAATTATACTTTTTAGAAATTGTACTTTTGTAGATATTGACTTGAGTTGCTGACACACCCCATTATGAAATCTGAAACACAAACCATGGCACACAATGTTTACCAGCATTCAACAGAGCGGTCACCCATTCAATTACTATTCGTGTGCACTCTTGCTTAACTTCACCTTGTGACAAAAAGCAGTGTTTTGACGTGGCAAACATTAAGTAAATGATTTCAAGTATTAACAAGAATTTTTTTACACAAGTTGCTCAAGCAATAATTTAAATTATACAAAGTGGTTTAAACGGTAATACAAACTAATCCTTTTTTTATCTATAACACACTATTTTTTACATTATTTTTAGATTTTATCTTAAATTTTTAATCTGTTTGGTACAACACACAAATTATGAAATTAAGTCGTTTGAATGTAACAGTGATTACCATTTTTTTTTTTTTTTCATTTTAATGACTTCGAAGGGTCATTCACTGATTAACTGTGTAATAACGAAATCTCGAAACCTACTTGACCTATAAAAATGAACTTCTACACAAAGGTAGACTATGAGGAGAAGACGTCTGCTAAGAAAAGATTTTCAAGAAATCCCCTCCTCCACCATTTCATGAAGGGAAAGAATAGAGTCTAAAAGTTTGTCGAAGTTTCAAATTTAAGAGGTTTTGGTAATAACGTTCTTCTACACGTTAACGATCCTCTAAACTATAAATTCCATTCATAGTTTTGCTGACGATAGTATTGTCCACTCTAACATTTAATTTCTTAAGCATGATTTAGAAACCAAGCGTAGGTCAATACGAATGTCTCTCTCACAAGACCTCAAACTCATCTTGGATTGGGGCGCGAAAAACTATGTTTAGTTTAATGCTTTCAAAACACAGTCATGTCTGCTGTCTCGAAAAAAGTATGCCAATGCTCATTCGTTACATATTAGCTGCCAAGTTCTGCAGAACAACGAGTCGTTTAATCTTGTCGGCGTTACTTTTGAAAATAACCTCAGCTGGCACAAACACATTACATCCATAGCCTCAGCAGCTTCAAAAAGCTTGGATTCCTCTTCCGAGCCAGAAAATATTTCTCTTCTTCCAATCTGTAAACTTTGTATGTCTCCCAAATCAGACCCTTTTTAGAATACTGTTCCTATGTCTGGGGAATGGCGTCTCCTACAACAGTTAGCATTCTGAACTTCATTCAAAGAAGAGCCGTTCGTCTTATTAATGATCCCACGCTTCTTCCTCTTGCTCACCGTCGAGTTGTAATGGATCTGTTTCTCTTCTATAGGTATTTTACGGCTTTTTAGAAAAGTTGGCTAGTATAATTCCTTCTCTGGCAGCTCCCAGCAGAGTAACACGTAGTGCAACTTTTATACATCCGTTTACAGTTTAACTAGAGAAGCCCCGAACTTTCCGCTTACTTCGTTCCTTCATCTCTAAAGTGTCCAGACTATGAATCCAGCTACCCGCAGAAGTTTTTTCTTCTTCTCCCATTCTCCAAATATTTAAGTCCCGTGTGAACAAACTCCCTCTCACCACACTTAAGACACCCACGGTGCGTTAGTATTTGGGCATCAGCCTTCCTGGAATGTCCAAAGATAAAAGAAAATTAGGCTTTCAATTACCCAGAAAAATAGAAAGTGACAGAGTTTTAAAACTTTATTCCCTAAAAGGTTAAAAGGAGGGATGAAAGTTTGCATAATAAGAAATTTGTCATTTCTGGGTTAAGAACTATAAAAATGTAAGAACTTTATAGTTTGTCAATTTTTTTACTAAAATTAATTATTTTACTGTCTGTAGTTTTGGATACTGCCCATAAATAGTATATTTCATTACCAGTACGGAAATGACGATTCTTCCGTGCGCGCGTGACAGATTCTCATTCAGGCAAGATCGGAAAAATCCATTTCTGGACATGTAATGAACGATATTTTTTTATTATACTTAGGTACCTGACACCAGGAATATATCAACCAACCAGTCTCGGGGTTATACAGACTTGTAGAAGGAACAAGACTAATAGGAGGATTGGTATAAAAGATAATGGGAGATTAGGAACAAAAAGCCCAAGAGGCTGCGCTGCCTCCGGTAGTGAAAGACGGCTCCCCGAAAGAAGAAGAAGAGGTACCTGAAAACAACATAAACAAAAACATCGCAAAAAATGATTTAAGAAAATTGCGATTACTTATTTTTATTTTTAAAACAGTAAAACAAATTAACAAAAAAAAATACAAGCTAATTAAATCTAAGAAAATTAATTTTGGACGGAACCGTTATGATTAATGGTTATATTTATTGTACAATTCGTATTATTGTTGAAGCTCAATGCCTTTTGTATTTCTTTTTGTTGAACTAAAGATGTTAAAGCGGAGTGTTCGTGTATGTTTTGGTTCTCTTGATTGACTGTTACAGATTTTGTAGTTTCCAAGTTACAAGGCCTAAACAACTTCTGAGATACTTCAATTTTTCTTTGTATGGACTCCTCTATATATCCTTCTGCTACATTGGAAGAAAGCCATCCTCCGTGTCTTTTCAAAGTGAGCAAATCACCGCCGCTTTCTACCAACATGGTAGCCTTAGCTGTCCTTGTCCGGTATATTCTTCGTGATTTTTTAGTTTTAAGTATTTTGCAACAAGTTTTGAAATACCACTGATAGTATGGCACCCAACATGTTGAGCGTAACATCTTTGGTTTCGGTATGCAACAAATAATCTTCTACTCTCCATATTCTTAGGGCGGAGATCTGCGTATTTACGGTAAAGTGTACAGGGATTGAATTTGCAATTCTCATTGGTAATAGTAAAACTTCTTGACCTGTGAGTTTTTCCATCTCGTAAGAACACGACAAGGAAACGCCCATTATCTTCCACATCGTCTAAACTCAAACGTATTAAATCATCTCTGCGGCATGCGGTAGATATTGTCCATCTCAAGCTTCACATAAAAATTTGGTTACTTGTTCTGATGTAAGAATCTTGAATTTCTTTGGTACATATCCTACAGCTTGTCGTTTCAAAAAATCGATAGTTTTTGGATATTGGTTGTGAGTATTTTCTTTTATTGCCAAACAACTCTTTATCATGGAGAATCGACTTCATAAGGTGGATGACTTCATAGATTTGGCTTTTTCAAAAAAATAAACTAAGACAATATCGTCACTCACAATTTTGATTCTTTTTTGAGTCCGCCATTCGGTAAAATTGTGATATTCATGTTCATATCTCAACCTGGATTTCACTGGTAATAAATCTGCACTCACTTCTGCTGCTGGTTGTAATATAATATCGGAAATATCCGGATTTTCTTCCAAATCTGAATTCATTTTTTTAAAATGGCATCAATTTTACTGACAGAAAATAAAATATTTCATTAATAAATAAATCGTTGCTATGAACAGTTTCCATGGATGGATTTTTGTATAAGCGCAAGGAAAGAGGGATCGGGAAAAAAATCCGTGCGCTGTTCTGAAAATGTCATATTTACTGTATTTTATACACAGTTAAAAATGTAGTATTTTTAGGTAAGTATAATAAAAAGAATGTTATGTACTTACTTGGGCTACGCCGGGCGTGGGATGAAGGACGAAGCGAGGAAAGTGTAAACGAGAAAAAACAAAACAGCGAAAATGGCCTAGACCTCGCGAACAAAGCCGCGGACAAATAGCTGGTATTTTATATTATTTCAAATAAAAGTTAAACAGGTCCCTCTATAAAAATATTGTTCCCGTTAATTAGCCATTTAACGGCTACCCATATAAACGCACGATCCAAGTAATAAATTTGATTATGTTAGTTTTGCATATGTGAAACAATATTTTACAAATACGTGACGTAATTGGGTTAACAGTGGTTTCGAAAAGCGGTAATGCATAGCAAACTGGGAAATAATTGAATTTGCGCATCGCTTTGAGCAATTTGTTATTTGGAGGGCAACAGTTGTCACATTTATTAACCACCCTGATGCAGACCGTTCTTTAATTTTAAAATTTATGTTAAATTGCGTTAGATACTATCGCAAGTGAAGGATGTGAACAAATTAGGAGTTAATAAAGTAAAATCTAAATATTTCATGTCAGGCGCTTAGATGCAAGAGTCACTCTTACCTAGTATTTTCAGACAAATGCAAAGCAAAAACTTGTTTTTCTACTACTGTATAAATAAGAAAACTTTGTGGTCCTAGCAACGCGAATGATAACGAAAGAGAACCTTCGTGTTACCTGATTGCTAAGCGTTGCTAGCTACGAAAGTAATATTTTCAGCGCCTGGACAAAAAGTAAGAGTAAAAAAAAGAAAATATGCTTGTGGGAAATATTAGGATTTATTTATAAAAAGTAACTAATTTATGACAAAATATTTTAAAAACTAGGTTAGGTATTAACATTAAAAGTAATTGTGCAATTTGAGCAATTAGCAAAAGAAATTGGAGGAATAATACTTGAATTAACAGTTTTTAAATTTGTTGTTGGGGTATCGTTATCACCTTTAACTACGTTAATATTCATATTTTTCACTGTTACTTCATTAGAGGAAATATTGGTAAGAATTTCGTGTAAAATCTTCTTTGAAATTTTCACCTTATTACTATAGGATTCAGCAATATATCCCTCCGCAACAGAAGAAGATTTCCAACCTCCATGCCTTTTTAAGTCCAAAATATCGACATCCGAAGCATTGGCAAGGAACGTAGTTGACGTTCTTCTAAAAGAATGGCCAGTGTATCTACTGATGTCTTCAAGCTTCAAAAAATTCGCAATTTCTTTAGGTACATTTGAAATAGTGTGCTTTCCAATTACTTGATTAACCATTTACCTCTTTCATAACGATACAATAAACGCTCATCTAGAGCATTCCTTGGTCTCAGCTTAATATATTCCTGTAGAAATCTGACATAAGGAACTGAGCCTTCATCGTTGGTTACTACAAAGTTTCTTTTAACTTTATATTTTTAGACTCCACTATTTTTACTATAGCCACGTCATTTCTTATTTCTACATCACTTAGCTTCATTCTGTATATTTCGTCTGTTCGGCATGCCCCAGCCACTCTCATAATGGCTATTACTTTCATTGCTAAGTAACTTTGATCAGGCGCGTTATGTAAAAACTTTATGATTTCTTCTTTTTTAAAAATTTTTGACTTTTTTGCCTCATAACCACGTTTTTCCTTTTAATAAAAGCAACTAGTTTCTTAAACTCCGAAATATCTTGATTTTTGTTTACGGAAATTGTTAACTTAAGCATGGAATATACAGACCAGGGGGTTGGTGGTGATAAAGACTCGGATTTTTCTTGAAAATACGCCAACATCACATTCTCGTCAATCCGCCCCACATTTTTTGTAGCAAGTCATTCAGAAAATGATTTATATGTTTGATGGTACCTCTCTTTAGATTTGTCTGGCAAAAGTGAGGCACACGCAAGGTCAGCTGCCTTTTGGATGCCATTTTCATATTCATTTAACATTTTAAAATGGGAATGGATTTATACTAAATTAACAATAATTCAAAATCTGACAAGTGCTGATGACAGACAATGTCAACAATAAATGTGTTGCTATGGATTAATTTCAAAATCTCTGATATTTCTATTAAAACATGATGTTAATGATTATTAAATTATGCGATACATAGAACAGTAGCAGAAAAAATATAATACATTACACGATGCGAAAGGCCTTTCAAGTGTTCGGAGGTTTTAAATAGCCTCGGCTTCGCCTCGGCCATTTAAAAACCACCTCACACCAAAAAGTAAACTTTCGCATCTTGTAATGTAAATAACTATTTTTCAAATAGTAAGGAGTGAGTATTGCAGCAAGAGCTAGTTTTGCTTGTAACCTATAACTACTTTTTTACTAATGTAAAGCAAGTTACGCAAAAATTAGGTTTATTTCGTAAAAAATAGCCAAAAAAAAATTACAAAACTTAAAAATACATTGGGAATATTTAAATTTCCATATCATCATATTCTTAATTGCTTAAAAGTACTTAAATTAGAGCTCCTTCCTCCAGCTTCATTATCATCATTAGCTGACAAAAACTTTTTGTATAGAAAAAGTTCAGGTTTTTCCATCCAGGACTCTTCATAATGCGAGGTTAGTAAGTGACCTATTAAGCTTTTATCGCCTTTTAGCTTTTTTCCGAAAAAAATACGGCTTGGAGCTAAAAATGCAATTTTCTGCCTCCTCTTGCAAATTCCTTTGGCTTCCCCAACGACAGTTAGATAGTTCGGCTCACCACGAATTACAATTTTTTTTTGCTACTTTTTTTTTTTAAACTGGAAATGCCAATACCCTGGCGGTTTTAGGTTTAATTTTAATTTATTTTTCCAGTCTAAAATATACCATTCAATAATTTTTCTTATGGTTAAAATACTTTTTATTGCCTTATCGTACTCCTCCGGAGTAATAACTGTAGATTTTTTTCTCAGCGGCTTTTCAGTTAGGCCAAATACTCTATCAGCCTTTAATTTATGTACTCGGTGTTCTGTGATAATCTTTTGCTTTTTATTTTGGTTTGCAGTGTGAAGCTCACATCTGTTTGTGGCAGTCCAAATGCAATAATATAGTGCATATTTAAATATTGTTAAAAATATAATAACTTAACCCAAAGAGAACTAGCTACATGGTATTTGCAAATTACATATAATTTTTTAAAATGTAATGTGCATTGTAAATATAAACTTTCCCAGGTTTTACTCCTGCAATAATGTGATTCCACACACTGCAGCGATACTACGAACTTTTATTTCAATTTTCCTTTCCTCTGTTTTTCTCCCCCACTTCTTATCTCCACCATCGTTCTTTTGTAAAGCTCCATCGTTCTTTCTACTAAAACCAGGTATTCCCAAGAAAGTTTTCTAGTAGACACGTATACGGTTACCTTTATCTTTTGGAATTTTGTAACATCATCAACAACACCATTTCTTTTTTTATTTCTATTTCTTTTTTTAAGGTTTTCACCATAGAAAAATTCGACAATGAAAGTATCCTGGGTTACTTAACATTTCCTTGAATAGAGCTTATCGTGTAAAAGTTGTTTTGACCCATTGTAAGATTGGCGCAAAAGTATGGAAATCCAGGCTTATCATTGTGGCCGCAAGTAGGAAATACAGGAAGGCTTTTTGGAGTATACCTGAAAACCAAAAAAGTGTTTGATATAAACAACCATTTTGTTTAGAAATTTTAGTTTCATAACGTTTTACTGTAAAAATATATTGAACGACCTTGAAATTTTTAGTAATTCTCTTTTAAATTCCTGTCGCAGCTTCTTTCTACCTTTTCTAGGCACACAAGGAGTAATAGCTTACCACAGAGTCTATTAATCTAAAGGGATTATGACATCGTCGAGAATGGGGATAGCAAAAGTCCAAGACGTGAGTGTGTGAAAAGGGTCGCTTATGTTGGCGGCCCTGTCGGGTAACTCTAAAAGTTACTAGCATTCTCAGCTGTGGACAGAGTCGTGCCACAAGTCGAAGTTTTTATATGGGGTTATTTTTACAGTTGAAAATATTTGTGTACAGAGTTGATATTTTATTGGTTTTGACTGTTTTTACTATATTGTTTTTGGTAGTGTTTAGTCGTGTAGTTTTTATTTATTGAATAAAAATTGTTTCCTTTTTTTCCATGTAAAAAGATTTTATTGCCAAAAGCAGGTGATTATGAGATCCTGATCAAAAAGGAAAAAGGCGATTAATAAAAGAAGGTAAGGTGAAAACTATGATATATCCTAATGCTGCTATTACTAACAAATATTTTTTTATTGTAGCAGTTCCATTCAGTTTGCATTATTACACCTCGGATAACACAAACACGGTTTTTAAGTCCACCAGTGACTTTTCACAACTCTGAATGTAGTTACACGTTTATTAGTAAGTAAATTGAAATTTTTGTGTGATTTTAATTATAGTTATTTGTTGTCATGAAAGTAAATAGTCAATATTGACTTGCTTATACCTAGAACTGATCAACTTTAGGTATATGCATTAATGTACCTTCAGAATGTGTATTTAATATTTTTTTCCCATTATTTTATACATTTATTAAGCTTGCGGTTAGTTACATTCTTTAATTGTATTTAATTTTTTTTGGATACCTATCTACCAATTACTTGGTATATTATGTTGAAAAAGACATGTTTTAAAATATAATTTATATTTTTTAGATTTGCCTTTTACAAGTTTAAAATTAACTGATATAAACCTACCTTGCACTGAAGAAGTTTTTGTTTAGATTGTGTAGTTAGAAGTAAGTTAAACTTTCGAGTACCAAATAAGAACACGAGATCTAATTCTTTGTTTTATCTTGCAAGGGCTGCCAACAAACTATAAATGAAATGTTTGTGTTTGTATTAAGTAGGATTTTAATGGTTAAATGATTTGTATGTTTTAAAATATGAAATGTAGTATACCACAAAATATTATTAAATAATACCACTAAGTACTGTGTTCTATTTTTCCATATCTATTTTAAAATTTAAAAATTTCAGTTGTATTTTATTTAAATGTTGCAATTGAAAATGTATTGTAGTGTTGTAGTTGTGAAACAAATAAAGTTTAGTTTTTTAGCAGTACATCTGTATTCATATTTTTTTACATAAAATAATTCATTTTATTGCCAAAGTGGAAAATTTTGCTATTATTCTGCAATATCAAGATGCTGTATGGTCCGTAAGTAAATAAATAACTAGTTTTTAAAAGTAAAATAATTAGTTTTTAAAATAAAATAAATTAAGGATTAATAGACAAGTTTATATATTCATGAAGTAATACAAAAACACCATCATAAATTCCTAAAAAAAAAAGTTAATTTTTCTATGGCTTCCAGTATCTGATTTGGAGTTGGATATTTTGTAGTCTTACAAAGATCTTCAAGATAGCTTGTAAAAGCCCATTTCTGATCCTGCACTTACAGAAAAGCTTCCTTCCTGTCTTTTTTCTATAGGTATTTTCACGGCTTCTGCTTAGACGAGTTGGACAGTATAATTCCTTTTCTAGCAGCTTCCAGCAGAGCAACACATAGTGCAACTTTTAATAGTTCAGCTAGAGAGGCCCCGAACTTCCCGCTTTCTTCGTTCCTTCATCCTTAGAGTGTCAAGACTATGGAACCTGCTACCTGCAGAATTTAAGTCTCTTGTGAATAAACTCCCTCTTACCACACTTCAGCCACCCACGGGGCGTTCATACTAGGCCTCAGCCTTCGCGGACTGTTCCAAGATAAAAAAATAATTAAAGTCCCCAAACTTCTTTACTTGCTCATAAAATTTTATAAACGTTGTAATAAAGGTGGGTATTATTAAAGAAAAAAAGGTGTTAATAATTCAATATCGTGTGTTTAAAAATAGAGTAGGTACTTATAATTATAACAAATTAGCAATCATCAGGATTTTCTACATTTTAATTTTTTTCTCATTTTTTAAAATATTTAATGTAGTAGATACCATTGAAAAGGTACGCCATCGTCGTGTTATCGCTTTAATTTTTAATTTCAATACTTAATTGAATTACTTTTATATTTTTGAAATATAAATTTTGTTCGTCGGTATAAAAGCAGTTTTTCGTTTCCACCTCAATTCTACGCCACTGTCCGGCATAAAATCCAACATGGCCGAAATGGACCCTTCTTGACGTCACACAAGAGTTTTTCAATATGGCGGATGTCATAACCCCCTTTAGATTAATAAACTCTGGCTTACCAGCTTCACCATATAATTTATTTAATTTGGCTGAACAACACGGAACAACAAATATTCATAACCAAATACCTAATTATTTTGGCCGCTTACTAACACCTGTCTTCTTGTCGCAATAGCGATGCTTTGATTGGTTAAAAAGCAAATAGTGAGTTCTGCTAAGAAATGACAGCGACAAAGAGAGTTTTGCAACGAACCGTAATTTTTAAAGCTTCTTATGATATTAGAAGGAGGCTTCTGCTGCAAATCAAATTCATATTTCTTGTGAAAAATACTTTCTAAACCTATTTTTACATTAATTTTTATATTTTTGGTAAGGAGTGACTTTTGCATCTAAACGCCTCACGTAGTGAACCAAGCAAATAACTTTCCAAAAATCGATGGATCAACTTCGGTCTTGGTCCCGGAGTATAGACACTGAGTGTTTTTAGCCCTATGGACCCCTATGAACTGGCAGATAGCTTAAAACAATACATATAAAGTAGAACCCCCAAGCAGGTATGTTTAAATTAAATACATATAAGGGTAGTTATAAAACATCTAGGAGCGATTAAATCTTTGTGACCATATTTTTGGGAAATTCTATTGGTTAATAGTAAGTATCTAGTAGGTGTATTCTTACAGATTTATTTTTACCTTTAAACTCCAATTTTAAGATATCAATTTTAGATAACAATTTGCCTAAATAATTTAAATCATATTTAACCGGTAAGCCATTCAAAATCATAGTTATAGTTAAAAGTTTTATTGTTATCTAATGCCTTTAAATCAGACATTAAACTTGTCTAAAATGTTTTTTCCGGCCGTGTCAGAACTTTTCTGGTTATATTATTAGAAAATACCATAACAATAAAAATCAACTTGGCATTTTTCTTTGACCTTTAAAAAGTACAAAGCAAAACTTTCCTTATATGCCAATCAAATGTCGTTTTGTTAAAGTATAGAGTTTTATATTGCAAACCAAGGGTAGATAGGTGTATGTGGTACAAAACAAAAATTATTATTATTTTCTTTAAAATAAGAACTAAAGTATTCGCGATTTTCTTTTATGTCTTCTAATAATATCAGGCAATATGTTTTCTGTTTTCGTGATTTAGAATGTATATTTTAAGTCTTGAAAAAAGATTTTACACTTTCAATAAGTTTTTTTGATTTAAGAAGTTACAATTGTTTAAAAAAGTCTAAATGAAAATACTTGGGAATTTAAATAATTTTTTGAAGTGGTTATCCGATCCACAATCATCTTTTTGGTTTATACGGCACGCTTAAAATACTGAATAACAAATTTAGTGTTTTGGTATCCAGTAAAAACCCCTTAAAATACTTTTTATAAACTAAGACAATAAAAATTAAGTTCCTTGTCCTTCGTCACTAAACACACACAAAAATTAAAGATATATTTTCAAAATATTGATATAATCTTGATCTAGGATATCTTAGCGTGGCCATTTCGGCGTGGTCATTTCGGCGTCGCCGTTTGGACGTTGTGACAAGTTGGTCAATTTGGCGCCGATCATTTTGGCGTAAGAATAATTTAGTCTTTCAGTTTTAAAATTATTTTGCATCCTACATTTATTGTCATTTTATTATAAAGCTTTATGGGCACTCCAATAAAATAATTCCCAACATAGTTATCTCCAAAATTAACCAGCACACATCAGAACTAACCCAATAGAATTGAAAGCAAACCATTCAATTATACAAAAGTTTATGGACGGCTTGCGTTAAGGTGCGTGTCTCATTAACGCGGCTGCCTGCGGTATCCTAAACTTGGTTCGACCAATCTTATTGATTCGATTATGGAAATGTTCACCTTGCCGCGCGTAGTGGTTGGGTCTCCAGTTTTCGTAGCAACAATCATAAATACGCTCTTTGCCAAACAATTTGCTGCCAATTCTACCTTTGATCCCCCTATTAGTATATCTCTTTCAACAGTTGTCCCTGTTTCTAATAAAATGTTCGATATCATTTTTAAAGTTAAACAGATTAAACGTATTCCCTCTTCTCTTAATACTAAAAAATCGTCTGGGCTGGATGACATACCAGCAATGGTCTTAAAAAAATGTGCTCCCGAGCTTGCACCCATCCTAACTCGCCTTTTTCGAATCTCTTACGACACGGGCATTTTTCTGGGAGGAGTTTGAAAACAGACTTTATTATTGTTTATAGGAAAATGAACAACATTTTCGAACAACTTATAAGGTAGTGCGTAAGTAGATCCCATGTGTTTTATTATAGAAATTTCTTTTCTGCAAATAAAAAGTTATTTTTGTCGTAAAATTTGTAAGTAAAATAATCAATAAATAAGAAATCAATTGTTTAAACTAGATTGTCCCCTGTTATTTAATGGTTTTAATGGTGTTACCTATTCTTCTAATCATTTGTACATTCAGGCGACCCAATGCAATATTTTTGTAAAAACACTAACCTGAAAACCAAAATCCCAATGCAGGGGGGTTTAATTGTTTCTGCAACCATAAAGCGCGATTGTTCGGAAACCTCTGGACAAAAAACAACAAAGAAGGATACCAAAGAAAAGTGAATTGGACACACTTTAATTTTTTTCACATTTTTTTTTTCACATTTTTTACTGCAAGAAATATATTAAGAGTGGAAAGTTTTTAAATTGACACCCTGTATAATTAAATCTACTTGTAGTGATAATAAAAATTTAAAACTGTATGTTTGAAATCTTATTTAGAAAAGACACAATAAATGAAAGTACATATTATTAAATTTAAATAAAAAACCTGCCTTTTTATAGGTGACATAAAAAGGAAAATTTCATTATTTATTTATACAGTTTTATAATATTTTTTTCTTGGCAACCGAAGTACGTGGTAGCAACTCGCAAAACCAACTGTCGAATAAACATTTTCTTTTGTCCTATTAAATAAAGCAAAAAGCCAAACCAGGATGGTTATGGCTCGTAAATTTTAACGGAACAGTAACTTCGTTCGGCAGAATTGAAATGAATTTAACAGAAGCGGAACGGTCAGATGTAACATCTGACCAGCTCAGTTTTATTATTCTTTGGGAATGGGTTTGTAAAAAGGGTTTTAGAAAATTATGAACAACTAAACTGAAATACCTGGTCTGAGGTCTAAATAACAGTCAGTTAAACTTATTTTTTTTTCTTTGAAACCGGAAATAATGATTGAAAAACAATTCAACATTAAATTAAACTGATAGGGGTCATTTTAATCTATTTTTAAATGCAATACCGTATTTATATGCGATTATTCAATTACTTTTATATCTTTTAATCTAAAATAATACATTAAAAAACATTTATTTTTTTCTCCTTTAAAATAAGAAAAATATATGTTTGATTACCGTGCTATTAACTAACACTTCCCACAGATTGATGCAGATACATATTCATCTAAGACCTTTTTTGGCGGTATTGTCTTTCAGACAAGTAAAAATTAGGTTTTAAAATTGTTTATATTTTTTACGATTTAGTAACAAGATAAACAAGTAATATTTATAAGAAGACCAGCTACGCATTGTAAAATTATTTTGCAAAAGTGAAGTGAATGCTTGAGAAATACCCCGAATTTTTTTTAAGGAATTTCCTGAAACCGTTGGTAATGTTTCTTTGGTTTTTCTTACAATATAAATATCTATATATTACATAATATATATATATATATATATATATATATATATATATATATATATATATATATATATATATATATATATATATATATATATATATATATATATATATATATATATATAAATCAGTGTTAAAGTTTTTATTTAATTTTGCTATTTTTTAAATAAAATTATATAAGCTAGCTTAGGTTTTACTAAACATATTTAAGGAACAATAATTTTATTAAAAATTATAATACTTATTGTTTAATTATACATTTGATTTTTTTTTTAATTTGCCATAATAAAATCAGATGCGTCATAATTTTTTAAATCCAAATATCTTGAAAATGTTTGCTAATATCAACTTTTAACAGGTATACCTTTTTGACATAAAAATAACAAAACAATTATTTAATTTACTTTAAAATGTAAAAAAAGGTAATGATTCTTCAAAATAGTAAAAAAACGTGTAGGTGGTGCCCCCTACAAGTAAGAGCCGTACCAAGATTAGGTTCGAATTTGTCATACCAAAAAACCCTTGGATACAAATTTTAACTCCAATATATACATTATTATAGATTTTATTAAAAAAATAGAAAAACTAAATAAAAACTTTAACACTCTGTATTTCGGAAACAAAGGCCTTGGGGACCCATATTTGTATATATATATATATATATATATATATATATATATATATATATATATATATATATATATATATATATATATATATATATATATATATATAAGTGTGTCCCATAGGTGGGGAATGTATGGGGATCTTGGAAACCACGATAGATAGAAAATCGGTTAAATGGGACAAATTTTGGACAATTATGTTAGTAAGCTAAGTAAAAATTTTTCAAATCTGTAAAAAGTTTTTATGGCAACTCTTTTTGTAAAATATGACCGAGTAGTCAATTTTTATTTTCTACGTTTGGGTTTTTAGAATCATCATCAACTTCACTTTTTCATATGGGCGCCATATTGGATTTTTTCGCAGCCAAATAGTGCTTTTTATTCTGGTTTCAACAGTGTATAACATGTTATAGTTTAGGAGTTTATAACCTCATCTACTTCAAAAAACAAATATTTTCTCAGTTGGCCTTGATTCCGGCGAAAGTCATCTAGCGTCATTATCAGGTAAGCTCGGATACGTTATTAATTTTAAATTATATATATATATATATATATATATATATATATATATATATATATATATATATATATATATATATATATATATATATATATATATATATAAATATCTGTAAAATGATTAATTATTTAATGAAAAACTGCATCCTAAACTAATATACTTTCAAAAACTGGTTACAAATTTGCTTGAATTCGGAAGTTTTAAAGAACCACGACCTAAGAAGTACGTAAGAAAATCGACAACGAGATGCTGCAGTTAACCAACATTTAAAAGGAAATCCAACATCTTCAGCCAGGGATGTTGATAAAGAATTCCACATACCTAAGTCAACCATTCATAGGGTAGTTAGGACTATTTAAAAAATATCGTTAATATGTTGAGAGAAATGGACAACATGGTTTCTTGAATTTTAGGTCGTTATTTTACATCTTCATTTTGGTAGGAATATTAGTTTAGCCACTTTTCATTGTTTTTGTTTTCACTTGTTTCAATTAACTTTTTATGTGTAGTTTTGTTGTAACACGGATTAACGTTATAGCTATGTTTGCGGCCCCATAACTGTAAAATATCTATTCAGCTTATCTATTTTGCCAATTACTAATATTTTATTGTTTACAAAAAAAAATGATGTTCGCCGGAATCAAGACCAACTGAGAAAATATTTGTTTTTTAAAATAAATGAGGTTATAAACTTTTAAATTATAACATGTTATACATTGCTGAAATCAAAATAAAAAGCACTATTTGGCTGCGTAAAAATCCAATATGCCGTCCATATGAAAAAATAAAGTTGATGATGATTCTAAAAACCCGAAACGTAAAAAATAAAAATTGACTACTCGGTCATATTTACCAAAAAAAGTTTCTTTGAAGAAGTTTTTACAGATTTAAAAAATTTTCACTTATAAAAAAACTATGGCCGATTTTCGAAAATGCATGTTTTAGGTTTTTTCAAAATTTCTCAAAAACCTGAGTAGATAAAACCACGTAGTAAACTGGATTAGCTTACTAACATAATTGTCCAAAACTTTTCCCATTTAACCTATTTTCTATCTATGTGTTTCAAGATCCCCATACATTCCCCACCAATTTGGGACACACAAAATATATATATATATATATATATATATATATATATATATATATATATATATATATATATATATATATATATATATATATATATATATATATATATATATATATATATATATATATATATATATATATATATATATATATATATATATATATATATATATATATTTATATATATATATATATATATATATATATATATATATATATATATATATAAATCTTAAAACAAATTGCCATTATTTTGAAGTTTGTTTAATTTTTAATTTTGTGTAGTATTCCATAATAATATACCATTTTATTTTTTTTTTTAATTTAGAGCCTATGATTTTACCCAAAATATATATGTTTTAACATTATTTTTATTCATATAAAGTATAAACTTTTATCCTTGCTTGAGAAGGTATACCAAAAAGCCAAATAGAGATAGCTAGTGCTCGTAAATTTTAATAGAGCCATAGCTTAGTCGAGCAGAATTGAAATAAATTTACCAGAAACGGAACGGGCTGGCATAACAATAGACCGGATCAATTTTATTATTCTCTAGGGTCAAATTTTTTAAAAGAAATTTGGAGTTATTACCGACAAATAAACTAAATTACCTGGCCTCCAGTCTATATTAAAGCCATTTAGATAGACAGCAATTTTCTCCATATGATAAAACTGCAACTATATCACTAAAGATAAAATTAGTAACCATGTTTTAATAGATGTTATTTAAAATTTTAAAAACGGGAATATTTTATATTTGCAAATTCGTTTGTGCATACTTTACTTTATTTTTTTATCCATTTATCCGACCATGGAAAGCTTATGAAATTATAGAAAAATTTCAACAAGTATTATTAAAAGTATTATTTTAAAAAAATTAAAAACAATACAGTGTGTCATTGGGTGTAGTTTGGAATCCACGTTAAACTGTTAGTACAGGAATTAAAGCATTTTGGCTCTCAATTTTTTCGTCGCACATGGATTTACCTGAAATTTTCACAAAACGTAGGGAATAGCCCAAAAATCAAAGTTTATATCATGCCAAGTGGCATTTTTATCCTGGGGGTGGTTGCCACCCCATCTTGGGGATGAACCTACTAATTTTTTATATAAATTTTAAACTTGTGCTTTGACCTTGTATACTGTAGCATTTTTAAAAAACAGTTGGCAAGCTATTTAATTTCTTATTTAATAAATATTTATTAAAACTGTATATACAAATATACTAATAGAAATAAGATCTTTGTTTTTTATTCAACAGTTTGGGTTTAATTTGAAATAGACTTTTCTCCAAAAAAAAAACAGAAGATACATTTATACGAATTGGCTCTTTTTCTTTCAAAGTAATGGCATTGGGCCAAAAAGGGTCTGTGGTCTAAGGATATTGTGAAATATTATTACTGCTAAGTAGGTTATAAAAAAACTTTAGGTATATTTGGCTCTATATAAACGTCCTTTTTAAGGAGTTTTACAGTTATTGCTTAGCTCTATTGTATAACATGACTTTGAAGTACTTTTGAATTTCATACAAGAGTGATTTATTTAAAAATTTGTTAACATGCTGTAACGTACTTATATTTTTTTCCTAAAGAATTCATAAAAAATATAAAGTAAAGATTGTAAAGGTTTATTTAAAAATGGTATTTATGTATTTAAAATATAAAATAAAGATATTTATCTTTACCGATGCATTTTATACTTTTTAAGAGCAATAACTTTTTAAATAGTAATATAAGTTAATCAACCATTATTCTTATATTTCTTGTTTTAAGTAATGTTTTAACTCCTCAATGTTGTTCACTCGTAAAACGGCTATTCATAAAAATTAAATAAAACTGAAATTTAGGGCTATTAAAAGTGTATTTTATCTAATTAAAAAAGGAAATATCTCAAAAAGGATTTTTACGATATTAAATAAAAACTATTGCAATATAAATTAAAGTATTAGAAAATTAAAAACAAAACCCTAACGGCCAAGTGATAATCCCGTTGTTAAATTTAGCAATGGACTTAGCAATTGTTAAAAGTTAACAACGGTTTAGAATGTTTAACAAAACGTCATTGTCAGTGTTATTCAATGATTTTAGTAGGCAACCTGTCAAAGTCTGACATTTATGTTAAACATTCTAAACCGTTGTTAACTTAGCAATTGTTAAAAGTTAACAACGGTTTAGAATGTTTAACAAAATGTCAGATTTTGACCGATTGCCTACTTAAATCACTGAACAACTCTAACAATTACGTTTTGTTAAACCTTCTAAACCGTTGTTAACTTTTAACAATTGCTAATCCCATTGCTAAATTTAACAACGCGATCATCACTCGGCCGTTATGTTTTAAATATAAATTTTTAAAAGTAACATAGGTCTGTTTTTTTATTAAGAAATAGTGAACACTATTTTATTCTTGTTATTAACGTATTCGCTCTTAAAAAGGTGTATTTTAGGATTAGGTGGGTTTAAAAAGTGTAAAATAGTGTAAAATATTATTGAATTAGGAACAGACCTCATGTATTCTGTATAGTATCCTGCAAAAATAATATTTTTAAGCATTGCGAACCTCTAACTTTTGTAGTCCAGAAAATAAAGCATTTTGGCTATCAATTCTTTCGACCAATATAAATTTACTTGAAATTATGACAGTAGGTGGGGAATAGCCCAAAGATCAAAATCTATAGCATGCCAAGAGGTGCTTTTATCCCAAGGGTGGTTGCCACACTATCGTTCGGGTGGACATTTTTTATTAGATTTGACCACAGGAATCGATGCAAAATCTTATTCTAAGTACGTTTACAATTGGTTTTTCGCAAATCAGTCGAAAAATATGCATTTTTTAACTGTAATTGCTCCTTTTATTGTAGCCTATAAAAAATTATTAAAAGTTTTTTTAATAATTCCTATACAACCAATACAGACCGATTTGCGGCTTGGTAATGGTCAGCTTTTGTGCCTCAAATGTCAAAATTAAGAGATTTAAAGTCAAATAGAGAAAAAACTGTAAATTTTTTAACGTAAACTTATAAAATTGTTCTTAAAGTGTTTAAAAAAACTTTTCTTTAAAAAAGAAACCAGTCTGTAGGATAAAAATTGAGCAAGTAATGATAAAAATAAGGTCGATCTCTACTTTTTTACGAAAAAATCAGAATCAATGAGAATAGCCCCCTAATTACCGCCGTTGCCCTTTTGCAATTTTTTGTATTTATGTATTATCAAAGAATCCTAGAATTCTAATTTACTTATTTTGGAAAAATTTGTGCTTAAAGTGAAAAACCACGTTCCGCTTTTTTTTCTGCAATTTCGTAAAAAATTCGCTTTTCTTAGTCCGTAGTAGTCCTAGTAGTCCGAGAGCTGTCACCAAATTTTGGATGGGTATTTGAAGCAAGCTAAAAACTTGATATATACCTCTCCTATTAAACCCCAACACGGAACTGCAGACCTGGCTGGCGAGTAGCGGGGCTAAATCAACCCCTAAATATTTAAAAATATTAATAATTTTTTCCCAAAAATATATTTAGGGCAATATGCAATGTTAATATGTTGTAGTTTAATGTTTAGGGAATAAAAAAATATTAAAGTAATCAATTACATTTAGATTTGTATTAAAATTTACTAAATAACAAGTTTTTTATGATAAAAAATACGCTGTGACTAGAGTCCCGACTCGGGATCCATATCCAGTCCCGAAAGACGTCATCCAATTGACGTCACTAAAAGCGATGTTGGGACTGACAATTGGTTTCGAGTCGGCAACTACCTCAGTCCCGAATAAAGTCATTTAAATGGCGTTATTGGTGTAGTTTTGTCAGAACTAATGTTCTGAACCGACTCGGGACTTGTATCAGGTACAACCATAATGTTATTTATTTCAAATAAATTTGACAATATTATAATTTTAAAACATTTTATTTTAAAAACATTAAACATGTTTACAGAAGAATTTGCACTTAAAAATTTAAACATTCTAGCGTAAGCATTTTAAACAGTACCATTGCCTCTTTGGAATTTTTTTAATATTGATGCACTTTAAATGAAAATATTGAAGGCATGCCTTACATTTTATTGAGGTAATGGAAGATTCTAACATTGTTTCGCATAATATACCACATATTTCGCATATATATTTATTACTGTCCTTTTTAGATAACATTTTTTGAAGAATATTCCAGCCGTTTTCAGTCAAGAATGGCGGAATTAAGAAGAGGTCAACTTCTGGATCCAAAACGACGTCCGACACTTTTTCTGGATTAATTTCTATATGACAATCCTCAACCTTTTCACCAGTTTGAATCGCATAATATGCTGCCTCATCTTCTCTTAAAATCCAAGACAACATTTTCTCTTGTTTTCTTTTTATACCTAAGTTAGAGAAAGCCATAACTTCATTTTTTCTTTTTTTCTTTATTCCGATTGCAGTGAGATCAGAACCTTTTGGTCTACCTTTTTTTTTAAAAATCTCAGGCATTTTAATGGACTCTATATCCACAAAATTAGATATATTTTCATTATTTTTTCCATCTTCCAAAATTTCATTTCCTTCTGTTTGGCATTCATTTTTAAGTTTTGACTTTGATCAATATATGAACAGTTACTTAAGATTTCGTTACTTAAAATGATTATTTTTGGGTTATCCGTGTTAGCAAAATTTAAAGTTTTTTCAGTGTTGACAGTAAAACAGTCACGATCAACCTCAGTTACATCTTGATTTTGATTTATATCTGAAATTTCCACGTCAGATACTCGAGCAATTCAGCAATCCCTTCGGTTTGATGAGGCAACAAAATCATTGGTATATCACAATTATTGATATTTTCATTAGTTCCATTGGGGGTGGCTAGTTCAACATTAAAATTATTGTTAAAATTTTGATGTTCCTTTATATCAGGTTGTTCACAATCTTGTTTATTTACATCTTGATCGTGGTTTACAGTTAAAATTTCTAACTCAGATACTCGAGACATTTCAGCAATCCCTTCGGTTTGATGAGGTAGGAACATTATTGGTGTATCATAATTCATATTTTCATTAGTTTCATTGAGGGTGGTTAGTTCGACATCCACATTATTATTAAAATTTTGATGTTTCCTTATATCAGGTTGTTCACAGTCATGCTCATTTATAGGAATAACCCTAACTGGAATGTTATTTTTCCAGTAGGATTGCAACTGTTTAATTACAGAAATACGTTGCAAATAAGTAGTGTTACAACCTAAAGCCACCAAATCGGTTAAAACATTGGTTTCTTTAAGGACTTTTTTCTTTTTCAGCATATGACAGCACGGTTAGTTTTTTGAAATATCTACGGTAATATTGCCATTGTTTTCTGTTGTTATTAAATCGACGTCTTGATTTTCAATGTTTTAAGGCATCTTTGTTTTTCTTTATAATACGTTTTTGTCCAACGAGGATGTACTATATTTATATCAAACATAGGTAACATTAGTTCTTTACGAAGAGCAAACATGTGCCGACATGGGAGTAACATACCTTGGTAAAAATTACACGTGCAAGATTCCGTCGTGATCCTAACTATTCCCTCACTTGATCTTATTTGTCCAGAATTAGTTATTACCTCAAGATTTTTTACTTTTTTGCTGTACTCTAATTGTTTTATTACCATCCTTGCTGGTTCAGTGGTTAAAAGGTCTATAAATTTTTGTTGGTCACTCGAAGATTCATATGCAGTCACACTTCTTTTTTGGAACTGATAAACTGCTTTGTAATCTCTTTCAAGCTCAAGCGAATGAATAATTACAAATAGAGACTCAATAAAATCTTCCAAAGTACTATTTTTCTAATTACTTGCTTTAACTTTGAGTTTAAACTTTCCAGTCTATTATTAGTTGTATTAAGAAATGATCCTCTTAAATATTTTTCATTTAAGGACCATTCATCTTTAATATGTAGCCAATTTTTTTCAAAGTAATCATAAACTTTTGTATATCCGGTGTCTTTTAAAATTTGGCATAAATTGTCATATTCGTTATCCGTTTTTGAATAAACAAGCTGTTGTAGGATTTCTAAACATTTCTTTCGTTGTATGGAAGTAATGCCCATTTTCTCACATGTGATTTCACGGCTAAAAATTTTCATTACATGAAAAATACAGATTATCAAGTTTGCGTCAGGAAAAAGACTTCTGATAACATCACGTTCTAATAGGTCTTTATCTGTCATAATACATTTTGTCTTTGTCCAGGAACTGTTTTTAGATTTAAAAGTGTTAAGGAACCATTCAAAACTTTCTTTGTCTTCACTCACCAGCAAACAGATGGCTACAATTTCACTCTGACAACTACCATCTTCAATGATTATTAAAAAAGGGGAATTCCAATATTTAGTAGTCTGTAGGTCGCATCGATAGCCAAAAATTCCGGAAACGCAGCCATAGTACTTTTCATCTCTGGAGTCTGTATAAATAAACCTTTAAAATTGTCACTACTGTCTTTAAAAAGGACTGCATCAGCATTTTTTTCTTTAATAAAGTCAATACATTTTTTCAAGCTATCTCCCTTGACCGCGGTTCTTTGTAAGTTTGACAGGTCTTTTAGGTAATATTTTTTCCAGTCATTTGCTCTAAATTTTGCCGCACCAATTTTTTATCAGCTCTGAGATTTAGTAAATGCTTAGCAGTTTCTTTTGCATCATCAGACAACTGTCTTTGCTGTGGTAAAAATAAAATCTTTCTTTTGATCTCTCGTGATTATGTTTGTCGTTAAACTTTCCTATTAGTAATGAGTCGCCTTTAATATCTGGACAAAATGAAATGAATGCCGGGCACAGATCCTCTTTTTTAAAAGTCTTTGTATCTCTTACCTTTTTACCTTTCGGTCGAAATTGTTGCCCTCCATAAATGCAGGAATATTTAAGGTAAGAGTATACCAATTCGTTTTTAATGGGGCGCTTGGTGTAATTAGACGAAATAAGTTTCCAAAACTTTGTATATGTATTGTTTTCATATTGATTGATGAAATTTTTCACATCAGCATAGGAGCTAAACTTTTTGCCAGTTTCTAACCTACAAATTCAAAAGAAATACTTGTAAATAAAATAATCAAAAGCCAGTAAAGGTTTACTTACGAATACATTTTCTGTTTTTCTACCTAAAACTTTCCACTACTACATATATTATTTCATTTAGTCAGTGTTCATAAACAGATGCATAAACGCACACCAGTTTAAATAAAAGCAGATACCACCTGTAACTTTTTTATATAAACAACATAACTTAATTTATATAGATAGATAACTATCTATAACCTCAAAACGCCTTATAGCTAAGTCGGAACTCGGGATTCGCATACGGTCTGGCCAGTCCCTACAAAACCACTTCGATGACATCATTTAATGACGTTATTCGGGACTGGATATAGATCCCGAGTCGGGACTCTAGACACAGCGTAAAAAATAACACAAAAAATATATCTATTTAACAAACACAAATCAACACAATTATTTTTATATAAACCATTTTTAGCAGAAATTTACATTTTTTTTTTTTTTACTCCGAAATTCCGACTAGAAACCTCATGACTATTGTAAGCGACGTGAACTCGCCAAAGCCAATAGTATTAACGCGGCAAGCAAGAACGCAGACAGCTGCCGATAAAGGTTTTCTCTTACACTACAGCTTGTCTATAGCACTACTCAGTCGCACCTATACATAATTTGTTAGATCACCTGGCATGTAGAAAGTCCCACCAAAATGATCTGTTTTTTTAAAAATCTCAGTTTTTAATTATAAATAATACCCTATTAAAATTTTAAGTTGCCTCCAATACATTTTTATATTTTTTTGCAAAATATTTTTGCACGCGTCTGGCAATGTTAAAATTCCGACAAAATCGTCTGGCTTATTATTTTTTTAATTTTTTAAACATTAAACTACAACATATAAAAATTGCATATTGACTTAAATATATTTTTGAAAAAAAAAATAATAATAACGGCCAAATTCCGGCTTCATATTTTGGAACTTGTTACCTGACTTAAAGTAATTTATCTGGAAAGAACTTCGAGCATATACCTAATAGAGGCAGCCCTGTCACTTGGCCGTACGAACAAGCGTGCAAGAGAAAAAGAGCTAATACATCTAATCCCTTTCTCTCTCGTTTTGCGTGCGGATTGGTGGGCGAAAAGGGGTAAGCTTAAAGAAGACCGTAAAATGCCAAAAAAGTTCATTCAAAACCAATGTTTAATAGTATAATAAAATAACATAGCCGGAATAAATATCCCGGTTTATCTTAAAAACGAGTAGTGCAAATAAAGAAATAAAAACAATTTTAGCATTTTCGGCCTTTAAAGTCTCTGCAATAGATTTCTTTTCTTTTGGCGTCGCGACTAAAGCCATATTCGGTTGGAAGTCGAGCTAATTCTTCCATTAGCTAAGAAATATTGACCCTAGCTCATCGCATTTTACAGAATTTAATCTTTTACTTTCTTGAGATATTGACTATTGAATAAAATTTTAGGTAAGTTTGCGGTTTTCCCAAATTAATTACTTTTTCAGTACGAACGAAACCACCTAATAGATCACAATTTAACATGTAAAATTAATTTGAGTCCTGCCCGTTTTTTACCACGCTTTAATTAGCTTTATAGTCCAGTAAGCAAAGGTTTTTTGTAGGAGAAAATGCAGAAGTTTTTTTCTCACTGGTTCCATATGTCTTTTGGGCTGCTAAATACGAATCTGAAGTTTTTCACCTCGCCAGACATGAGCTTTACAACGAAATTGCAAAAAAACCTCATAATTTTGTCACTGTTTTAGGTTTTTTAATTATAACTCGAACATAAGCGTTTTTTCGATGATTACTATGATAACATAAATTAAAAGAGACCAAATGTCCTACAAATAAGTATTGTATTTTTAAAGTCTCCTAACAATCCATAACGTCGTTAGATCGTGTTGAAAAAATGGCATTTCTTGACTTTTCGCTAAAAAGGTAAAAGTGCGCGCTGGTGCCCTACTATTAACTTTATACATCTCAAAAATTAATTATTTTTTGATGACCAGGTATGTCCTGGTTACATTTAAGGAAGTGGCAAACGTGAGTGAGGTCCATAGGTCAACAAGCCTTCTATATCAAACGAAATAGTACTACTTTTAATTTAAGGGGAATAAGGTTTTAATAAAAGGAAACATATTCAAAATATTTTTTATTAAGACTTAAAAAAAAAACAGAAACACCATTTTTTAAATATTCATATTCCTGGAGAATGAAGACTTTAGATAACTATAATAGAAGCAATGTCGTTCATGTTTATTATGGACAAAATTTATGTCTTTGCACAATAGACTTTAATATTATTAAAAAAAAAGGTAAAACCAAAATTAAGAGAAGAAGAAGAAACAGTCATTACCTGCATAAATCTCAGGATTGTGTTCGCAGATGATTCATTTACAAGGACCAGGCTGTAAATCCGCAACGACGTAATGTTTCCTTTTTAGTTGTTTCTGGTCAGTGGACTGCTCAAGCTCTTAAAGCATAGGCGCTGGTCTCTGCACTGGAAAAAAATTTAATTATAACATTTTGATCTGTGGAAGTGCAGAAGAGAGCAGGGGAAAAATTTATTCAATTAATAGGCTGCAGTACAAACAGTATGTGTCATCAGCATTTAAGGTTAGCGGAAATGTAGCATCCATTTCCCTCACTAGAGCGGTAACCCACCAACACATGTCACCACCTGAACAGTGGGGATTGAAAGTTATTAAAGGCAACTTGATTCCTATCCTTTGGGTCTAAAACCCCAATAAAGCTTCTAAAACTCATTGCCTGCAGGTGCCAGAGGGATTGCAAGGGCCATTGCGGTTGCAAAAGGGTTGGGTTATACTGCTTCAAGCTCTGTCTGAATTGTAAAGGAAGGTGCTCCAATATAGAAATACTGCTAAGTGATGACTATAAATACATTTTGCCTGAAAAGATCGAAAGTATTTATACTATTATATGTAGTTATTATTTTAATCATAAATGTCGTAATTAATTTTTGCTAATGCTAATGACAAATATCATTAATCTAAATACATATATTGAAATTAGAGTGTGTAATAGAGTGTACACAACTTATTAGTTGACACTGATTGCATAATAATGCGACGATTAAAATTTACTAATTGAACGTCCCCTCGTATTAACGCTGCCCGACGATAGCAAAGCCGGGCCTGCCGCGCTTTTGATCGCAATAGTTTAAAGGGTTTAAGCCCGATGTCGTTACTGTCTTGTTATTTATACTGTGGGGGAAGTTTCTTTTTCTAATAAATATATAGAAAATTTTACTAAATAAAATAATGATTATAAAAAGATCTATATGTTATAAGGGTGGCCGTCCATATTTTGACCCATTTTGATCGCGAATAACTTTTGAACAAATAAAGATATCAAGATGCGGTTTTCGCAAATATACTTATATTTCTTTAAAGTTTATTCTCGTATCTTTACCATTTTTATGTGACATTCCAATAGCTCAAAAACCAAATGGCCGATTTTCCGATATAGGACAACTTTGTTATTTTAAATGGAACACCCTGTATATGTTTCAATATTTTTAAAATTTAATCTTTCCCCTTTAAAAAATGTAACACAAGCTATGGTTATCTTAAAAAATAACGCATTTATTGACCTCCAAAGAATTGACTGTATGTCGAATAGGAATATTATTTTAAAAGGTTTTTTTGAAAAGTCGCCTGTGGAAACAAAGTTATCTCGTTTCCATAACAGCAACAAGCCTCATTGTCAGCCATTGTTGGTCATTTTTGACAAGTTATTTTAATTAGGAAGCGCAAAATGTTCTCGTTAAGCGAAAAAGGAAAATGTGTTATTATGTTTGCCGAAACCAAATCAGTAAAAGAAACCCAGCGAAGATTTAGAAACATGTTTAATAAAGCTCCACCCACAAAAAATTCAATTAAAATCTGGTACAGAAAATTCTGGAGTACAGGATCTTTAGCCCGTAAAAAGAAATTAGTAAACAATGAGAATTTGCTAAATAAAACGTTACAAATTCTGGAGATAACTCAGGAAGATCCAACATTGTCAACAAGAAAAATCTCAAGTTCAGTCCATATTCCTAAAACTACAGTACAAGAAATCATGAAAAAAGAACTTAAATTAAAGCCATACAAAATTCAAATGTTACAAGAAATAAAAGAAACTGATTTTCCACAAAGGGTGGAATTTTGCCAGAGAATTCAAAATTTAGTAAGGAACAATATACATTTTTGGATAGACTAATAATGTCAGACGAAGCCACATTTCACCTCAATGGAAAAGTAAATAAGCATAACTGCAGGTTTTGGGCAACAGAAAATCCTCGACAATATAACGAACACGTTAGAGATTCGCCAAAAATCACAGTCTGGTGTGGTATGTCAAAGCAAAAAATTTATGGGCCATTTTTTTTCATGAACCAACTGTAACCTCTTGGACTTACGTTGATATGCTGGAAATATTTTTTTATCCCCAATTGCAAGAAGAAAATCTATTGAATTTCGTCTATTTTCAACAAGATGGGGCTACACCACATTATGCTAACATTACCAAGGATTCACTGACCAACGTTTTTGGAAACCGGTGGATTGGAAGAGGAGGTCCTATTTCCTGGCCACCTCGTTCACCAGATTTGACTGTTCCAGATTTTTTTCTGTGGGGATATGTGAAAGAGAGGTGTTATAGTCCACTTCCCCAAAATTTAGAGCAATTAAAAATTAATATCCGAAACATAATAGAAAATATTCCTGAAGAATTTTAGTCAATAGTTTTAATAAGTTTTTTCGAATTTAAATAAGTGCGTCGAAGTCGGCGGAAGGCATTTTCACATTTACAGTAGTTTTTAAAAAGTAATGTAACCTTATTGTAACTATTATTTTGTGAATAACCTAAACCTTTGGCGATCCTTTTTTTTGTAACATATGAAGCAAATTTTAATTGTTAAATAATATTGTTGGTCGACATGCAGTCAATTTTTCGAAGGTCAATAAATACGTTGTTTTTTGAGATAACCATAGCTTGTGTTACATTTTTTTAAAGGGGAAAGATTAAATTTTGAAATATAGAAACATATACAGGGTGTTCCATTTAAAATAACATAGTTGTCCTATAATGGAAAATCGGCCATTTTGTTTTTGAGCTAATGGAATGTCACAATAAAATCGTGAAGGTACGAGAATAAACTTTAAAGAAATATAAGTGCATCTGCAAAAACCGCATCTTGATACCTTTATTTGTTCCAAAGTTATTCTCGATTAAAATGGGTCAAAATATGGCCGGCCACCCTGTATTTATAGCAATATATTTAAGTAAAATTATTTTTATTTTCAAGATCATACCTTAAAATCAATTTTTTTAATTCCCTTATGTAAATTGGCAATGAGTGACATACCAGAAAAAAAAAATATCTTCTAATATTTACAGACATGTTTTATTAGAAACTTTACCAATTAAAAATGACACTCTCAACAAGTATCCCCTAAATATTGGTAACATACTTAATTAAGGTAGTTTACTTATAATTATCGCCTTATAGTAAGGGAGCCCGGCCCGTCCACAATTCAAACCGAGATTAGGATAAACATCTTTTATCTATGTTTCTTCCATGCCGTCCGCTCCGAACTCGCCCATCTCTTTCTAACATAAATTGACAGTTGAACGGGCCGAAAACAAGTACCAGCACGGATTATTATATTTTTCCTATTTTAGTTTAATTCGTGACGCAGCATTTTAAATGGACCCCAGCGCTGTTTCAAATAAGATCAAATACGATTTACCAAAAATTAGAGCTTCTTAATGCTTGAAAATATTATTTTTATACACACAACACATGCGGTCTGTTTGGTATTCAGTTATATTTTACACTACTCTGCACTTTTTGGACCCACCTAGTTCTAAATTACACCTTTTGTAAGGGAGATTACGTAAAAAAAGAATAAAATAGTTTACATTATTTTTTAGTAACAAACAGACCTAATAAACTTTAAAAAATCAATAACTTTTTAACAAAACGGTCAGAAAATTTATTTTTTTTTAATTTCCTAATACTTTAATTTATATTGCATAAGTTTTTAAAAAACATCGTAAGAACCGTTTTCGAGATATTCCAAAATGAGTGCATGGCTTTTATACATGACAGATATCGACAATGTTAATTATGCACAATTTGATTGTTAATATTTCGTTTTAGAGATAGCAAAAAAGAACTTTTTTTTTTAATTATATAAAGGACACTTTTATTAACCCTATATTTCAATTTCATTTAATTCTTTAAAAAAGCCGTTTCACCTTTTAATACTATACAAAAATTTTAACTTTATTCAAAAGCAAATACCTTACAGGCTTATATTGTTTCACATAAATTAATAACATTAAAGTTACTTCGTTTATGTATCTGAAGCTTTTAGTAATACATGGATTTATTTCTGTCTATCACTTGACTGAGCGAATCACTGGCTAAACTTCAATGAAGGTATGTTGTGCTAAAGCCGCTTTTAATCCATACGCTCTGCTTCTGAATTCATTTGGGTCAGTTGAATTGATAGCGCCTTGCTTGTATAAACATGATTATTAGAAATTTGATACATGGTAACATGGTGTTTAACATGTACTCTTTCCAATGGCGGATAGGGCGATCAAAAAAAAAAGGGGAAAAAAGAGTTAAAAATGAAAAAACGTAACTGTTGATGCGGTACTTATTAATTAAAAACTTTTTATGTTGCCTATTGCATTTGGTTTTGCATTAGTTATTTGTAAAAAATAATGTGGTCGCTAAAACGTAGGCCTACTAGCCCAGGAAACGAAGCTGAAATGAGTGCAAAACCTGACCTGCATGAAAATTTGGGATTAAGCTTAACTGACCCTCCTCTTCAAAATCTATACATGCCGATGGGTGCTGTTTATTTTTTAGGGGTGAAAACTACCCTTTATGGCTAAAACCTATAAAACTATACATTAAAGCTTAAGTTGAGTAAAATTTAAATAAAATAGGTTCAAAAAGTAGTAGTTTGTTTCTTTGAAATATTATTTGATATATTTCATCCCTTAAAAATCAACCCCTATTATTATTTAATTTAAAAAAAAAATTATTTGCCCTAAAAAAAATTATATTTTATCACAGTGTTTGCATGAAAATTTGGAATTAAGCTTAGCTTACCGTTCTCTTTAAAATCTCCATTATGCTAAAAGTAGCTTTATTAGTAAAAACTACCTCGTATTGCAAAAACCTTCAGAACTTCCATATTAAAGCTTAAGTCACATAAAACTAGAATCAAATATGTTAAAAAATAAGTATTTAATTATTTGAAACATTATTTAATATATTTCAACCCTTGAAAATCAACCCTTATTATAATTTAATGAAAAACAATTATTTACCCTAGAAAACTTAACACATTGAATAAAATGCATACTTATCGAGTTATTTAAAAAAAAACGATTAAAGGCGTTGATTTTGTCAACGAAAAACTTCGACTTTTGATCGCGAATAACTCGAAAAATTTGCATTTTACAAAAAAAAATTCATTAAACATTTTTTTCTAAGAAATTATTTTTCTATCAATTCCTGTGGTCAAAATATTTTAAAAAATTTCCACCCTATAGATGGTTTGGCACCCCTCTTAGGTAAAGGCGCCCTTCGGCATGATATAGATTTTGATCTTTGGACTATTCCCTATATACCTACTGTCAAAATTTCAAGTCATTCTATGCATTTTGAAAAGATTGCTAGCCAAAATGGTTTGTTTCCTGGGTAAACCGTAATTTGCAGTTTACAAGTGGGCCAGCCGGATGGCTAACCTGGACGAACCCCCGAACTCCCGAACCTTGGACCTTTTCTACGTTGAGGGGTATTCCAATACAAATACCCTTCAAACCCCCCGGTTATTCTGCCTAAGGCCGCCCCCCCCCGTAAGTATTTTCTGTATCCGCCCTTGACTCTTTCTCTTTTAAAGTATTTAAACTGAAAGTTTTAATTAGTTCTCGTTAGTTCTGACCCGGTATATCAAGTTTAGAAGGTTTTTTTTAATATTTTAACACAGTACAGTTGAGAGCAAAAAATTCCGGACATACGATTTTTCATTATGTATTTCAAGCTTAGCTTGCCTAACCTCTATCAATAACACATGATTTCAAGATAATTTTAATATATATTTAGAACAAAATATTGTTTAGTAAAATATATAGACAAAACAAATTGCAAGGAGCAAGATTGACTCTTATTTGCATAGGGTCGCGCCATATTACCAATATCCGTGAAAATTAATTTACCAAAAAGTACCGTTCAAGATTTGAAGCGACAGTGGCAAAATAACGGCTTTTTAAAAAGATTGAGAGGAAGTGGCAGAAAAAGGGTATCAAACGAGGAACAGTATAATAGACTGGTCACTTATTTGGAAAACCATCCATTTCCATTCCAAACAGCCGTGGAACCACATAAAAAACAGAATTTCCTGGATCTGTTTGGGTAGCAAGACGCACCGTCAAGGAAAAATATAATTTAAGAAATCGTGCTGCTGTCAAAAAACCATTTTTATCGGCTGTTAACAAAGAAAAGGAAAAAGGATTTGCTTTGCTGTATTTACAGGAAGGGTTAGGGTTTTGGAGAAATGTCGTTTTTACGGTGGGAAGACTTTTCAATCTTTTTGTAATGGGCGAGTTAGTGTACAGACCTTGAAACAAAAGATTTAAAAAGAAGTATACCCAGACATTTAAAGTGGAAGATTGTTAGTTATTGTGTGAGGATATATGGCTGCAAAAGATAAATGCATATTGATATATTATTACAAAATGTTATGCTAGCCTCATTAACTAATATTTTTGATCATCGAAACTTTATTTATCAACAGGACAACTGCCTTGTTTACACGGCAAGAAAAGTTGCTGACTGGATGCGAGAAAATAAGATAAATGTACTACTTACTAATCAAAGAGTTCAGATGTCAATCTCATAAAAAATGTTTGGGGTCACATTGTCAAAACGGTGAATAGGACCAATAATTTTTGTGCACAAAATACAAATGACATACGGAACAAAATTGAGGAAATATGCATATCATATTCAAAGACTGATAGCATCTATGTCCAAGCGTTTAGAGCTAATTTTCAACGCTGAAATGAAAAAAATATTAGTTTACCAATACCCTTAATATTTTTATGTCTTTCTATTGTTTTAATAAAATTGAAAACGAAATATGTAATATACTTATTAAATGGTCAATTTTTGTAGAAAAGTTTGCAGTCTCAATTTTGATAAAAGTTATTCTGTTCTTAATATATTATATTAATCTTTATTTTATAGGTTATCCGTTGACGTTTATTTAGTAATTATTTTTCTTTTTGATAAAAAACATTGTCTATTTTAAAAACTCACATTTTTCCCTAGTTTAATTGCTCAAGGACTTAAAAGTATACCCAGTTTATGCAATTTCGAGAATATGACAGAAAATGTTGACCCAAGTGTCCGGAATTTTTGGTCCTTAACTGTACCCAAATTGGGCACACTTATAGATTTTTATATATCTAAGCGCACGGTAGTGCGCATGCGCAAATTGAGAGAGTTATGTCAAATAGTCTCTAAGACATTAGATTTTGAAAATCGCCCATTTTACTGCTCACTAACAGAATGACTAACTAACTGATTGGAGAAAGTAGAAACTTTGAAATGTAAGTAGTTTTTAGGATCCAAGTAAAGAAAAAAATTTAAAAATTGCACATTTTTACTCGGAACGCCCTGAAATAGGGGCGGTAATATCGTATATTTAGGAGGTATTTTAGAAGTTTGCAATCTGATTGAACCTGAGTTTCTGAGATCATAATTGTCTAAGAATTTAAAATGCAGGCAGGATTTTATTTACTAAACAAAAAAAATGGCTACATTTTACCTATCAGACCCCAAACCAAGCGCGATTTAAGAGACATTAAAATGACAAATTTTCGTACATCATATTTAGCAGGAACGTTAGATTCTATCTACAGAGCACGGTTTATCGAGAAAAAGGGCATGAGATCCTTTCCCATTTTTTTTTTATTTATTAAACTTTAAAACTTATATAAAATAAGGGCTAACTTTTTATTCAAAAATCGTGATCTCTGTAAGTAGGTACTAAGTTCTTAAATTAGACTAAGTTCTGTCCATAGATAACACTATGTAACAAAAATAAAAAATTTCTCAGTCCTTGGGATGTAATTGTTATTTCCTATCTGTTATTCTTAAAAGTATGGAAACCACCTGATTTCCTCAAACTTTGCTTTTGTGACCAGGACAATGAGATTCATTAAAATATGCTAAACTTATGAGAAAAACGTGTTTGAGTCTTTTTACAGAGGAAATCATACAGAAACACATATAAATAAAACTAGATTTTATTAAAACTTAGAAAAAAAAAACATAAAAGTAAATCAGAAGTGGGTGGTTTTTCGACATTTGCGTTTATACTGCGAGTCACTTTCTCTAATCAATCCCCAAATGTAATCTCCCATCATGTTCTCATTGTATTGTCCCCTTTGGGATCGCCGCTCAAAATCCATTATATCCTGATGGAAGCGCTCGCCTTTCTCCTCTGAATATGCTCCCATGTTCTCCTTGAATTTGTCAAGATGTGCATCCAGAATATGGAGTTTGAGAACATCCTGCAGCCCATTTTGCCGTAGTTCTCCACCAGACTTTCGACCAGCTCCACGTAGTTTGCGGCTTTGTGATTGCCTAGGAATCCCTGTACCACTGACATTAAACTCATCAAGCAGCTTTCTCAACACGAGTGAGCTTCTGAGGAATTCCTCACACTCGAAGATTTTCTTTTTTGTGGTCCAACGAAGATACCGGCTGTAACTTTCGCCTCAGAGAAACTTGGGAACAAGTCTTGTAGGTACTTGAATGCTGAAGAATTTTTGTCGGAGCTTTGACGAATTGCTTTATAAGACCCAGTTTGATGTGGAGTGGTGGCATCAGTACCTTCTGGGGGTCCACCCAAAGGGGTCCCACGACGTTGTTTCTTCCCTGTGAATTCAGTTCGTTGTGGCCATTCACGCTTACTGTAGTGTGCACTGTCGTTCCTGCTGTGCCACGGCAAAAAAACAAGGAAACTTGGTGTAACCGCCTTGCAGGCCCATTAAGAATGTCACTATTTTGAAATCTCGATCAGTTCCCAGCATATTGCTCATACTTCAATGCGTTCAGCAATTTCTTGACATTGTTGTAGTTCTCTTTAAGAGATACTGAATGCGCCAGAGGAAGAGACGGATCTTGTTGCCATTGTGAACAACACGGCTTTGAGACTCTTGCATGAGCTGTCAATGAAGAGGTGCGACTCTTTTGGTCTAAATCAATTCCGATTTCCTCGTAGAGACCGGTCACGTCGTGGCAGAAGCAGAGCCCATCTTCGCTGATGAAGAATGAATAAATCACAACAAATCTCAAATTTAGTGTGTACTGCATCTAGGGTTTACCAATGTTTGTAAAATAGTTTTCAAATGCATTCTTTAATTGGTATGCTTTATTGAACATGTACATACAATATATAAGTATAGGCGATAACGTATTTTTCAAAAAAGCGCTGCCACGGTCACAAAAGCAAAGATATCTTGGGACAATAGCTGTTTTCTATACTTTTGGGACCTAACTGACTAGGAAAAAACAATTACAACCCAGGGACAAAAATCTTGTTACATAGTGTAATCTAACATTTAGATGTCTAATTGCTAATCGTATTTGTGGCACATTTACGATAGCGCGAACTAAATAAAGAACTGGGTGATCGAGCAAGCGCATTTAAAAGGCATTGCCAGTGCCGGACTTAAAAGCTTTTACAAATTATTAAGTAATTTAAATTAATTTAATTTTTTTTTATGTATTTTAATAGTGCATTTTTTTATGTCTTTTAATACATATGTAAATTAAATTGGGTATCAATATAAAAAATAAATGACAAAACTAATATTACAAAATTAGGAGGGCAAAAAATATGAACTAAGAACATACAAACAGAATGGTTTAAGAACAAAATGTTTAATGTTGATACAAATAAAGTTAACACTTCTTCTGCTTAGAACTATGTTTTCGATAGCAATAATAGGATATTGTAAACATCTTAAATGTATTTATACAAAAAGTGTTACTTTATCTTTTCTGAATTATTCTTCAAGCATATATATATCTACCAAAAGCAGCCTTGCCGCTTGCAGTCCGAACAAGCGAGCTAGAGAGATACGAATTACAGCATAACCTTTTTCCTTACTCCAACGTGCTGGTTGGTTGACATGGAGGAAACGACCAATCAGCACGCAGAGCAGGGGTAACGATCAATGAGCACGTTGAAGCGAGAGAGAAAGGTTATACCGAATTAGCGCCACAGCTGTTTTATTCAGTTGAGTGTCCAAAATCGGTATCAATATTTTGTTAAAAAGATTCAAAACTGGAAAGCTATTATGTAAAATGGGCAATTTGGGGTATTTTGCCTATATTTTAAAAAAAGATGATCATGCAGAATTTATTATCCATTATATTTTTACAACTTCAAGCGCCCTTGAATCACCTAACAACAGTTTAATTTTTTTATGATCTAAAAGAATGTGCAAATGCTACCACTAAATACAAAATAGGTCAGTAAAACTGAAAAACCCGTTTAGGATCTTTATATAACACAAAATAAGTCAATCCAAACACAGCATTAGCAAAATGGCTTTAAAATGACGAAATACAAGACTGGCCAACGACCGCCGACAAGGATTGTGTAAATCCATAGCTAGTCTGTTCTACACATAATCCAAAACCTTCAAGTTTAAAAATTATGTATACCACCAGAGCGTACAGTCGTACTTTTTTACCCATATAATTTGACTTTAAACTGCGTAACTGATAGCCTTTGAGGGTCCATATGAAGGTCAGTGATTCTGTCCACAATTTTGCTCTACTTTTTTTGACTTGACACGTTTTTTACTAATTTCTCTGTATTAATAAATAAAACTGTCTCTAATAACGAAAAAAGAACGTTTATTAATACAAACCTACCCAATCAAAGAAAAGTGAAAAAAAATTGTGGACAGAACTCCAAATTAAGATCTTAGTACTTTTAGTAGATTTTTAGATAGGAACGTAACTCTTATTTTACATTAGTGTTTTTAGTGGGATTTAAAATTCACATATCAATTTAAATTATTTTTTTATATAAAATTTATGGTATTGTTAAAATTTTAAAATAATTTAAAAAAGTCCAAGTAACGCAGAAAAAATAAAAATAGGAACATCTGGTACATCGTTTAATTCATCTATAAAACCTCTACATATAATTTTAGATAAGTATTGTATTGATAAATTTAAGTAATTTTATTTAACAATTTTGTCATATGAGCAAAAAACCATTTTTTTAATTTTAAAATTAACAAAAATTAGAAGGAACGTGAAAGCATAAATAATTTTTTCCAAATTTTGACTGCTTTAATAAAGTCATGGCAAACCTCATCGATTAGGCTGATTTGAAAACTTATATATGGTTAAAATGTAATGAGTCTTATAGCAGTATGATATATTGACATATAATACTAATTGTCAAAGTCACTTAGAATTTATACAAAATGTATCCTAATTGTGCACTTGTAATTTGTTAATTAAAATAAATTTTCCTACGAGCGTGCGGAAAAGTCCACTTTTCCGCACGCATTTGAGTGCGCAAAGTTGCACTTTTCCGCACGGCGTGCGGAAAAAGTGAACTTTTCTGCACGCCGTGCGAAAAAGTAAAACTACTTTAAAATCTTACAGGTAAGCAAGATTTATATGTATTTTAGTAATTGCAGGCTATTTCATGCAATATAGGAAGCCATTGCAAGTTTTAGTTTATTCTCTTTTTTATTTGTTACTTCGTAATTTTCAATATTTCAACTAAAACCTAAAAAAAAAATATTTTTTAATTACCCTGTATAATAATAATAAATGATTATGACAAGTCAAGCAACAATATATAATCTTGATTATTTTAACACATGTCAGATTTTTTCTTCGTTTCCATATGAACAAGCAATTGCACAAATGAATTTCAATACAAACAAGCATTTTTAATGAAAAGGCGTCATAGTATCTTTTTTTAATTAAATAAAAATCCGACAAAAATAATTATTTAAAATGAGTAGTTCCGATGAGGAGCTACCAGATTCTATTCTGGATGCAGCAAATACCGTAATTTTGAATTTATTACCAGCAAAATCTCGTGAAAAATATGAGAATCAATATAGTCATTTCGAAAACTGGTGCACCAGCAAGGGGACAAAAAGTGTTAAAGGAGAAGTGTTCTTGGCCTATTTTGCGGATTTGCAAAAAACATATAAACCTAATACTTTATGGAGTAAGTACTCTATGTTAAAATGTGTCCTCAAAGTGAAAATGAACCTTGATTTAAGTTCATATTTTAAGCTAACATCACTACTTAAACACCAAAACGTGGGATACCGGCCAAAAAAAAATTAAAAACTTTCAGCAAAAAGAAGTTTCAAGATTCATGAAAGAAGTACCTGATAATATTTACCTTCTAATAAAAGTTGCTACAATTTTTGGATTAGCCGGGGCTTGTAGGAGAGATGAACTTACAAAAATAATGATTGATGACATACAGGATAATAAAAATTTGATAGTGGTGAAAATTCCTGACAGTAAAAATAACACTTCCAGAATCTTTGTAGTGTCCGATGAAACAAATAACGGACTTTATCTGCAATTGTACCGTAAATATGCAAATTTGCGAAAACCACATACCCCACACAGACGTTTTTTTGTCCAATATAAACAAGGAGCATACAGTGCTCAATGTGTAGGTAAAATGCCTTCAGAAATTGCTGCATACCTAAAATTAAAAAATCAGAAGAGTACACTGGACATAGTTTTCGTCGATCCTCTGCGACTATGTTAGCGGATTCTGGAGAAGGAATTACCAATGTCAAGCGACTTGGGGGCTGGAAATCAACTGCTGTAGCTGAGAGCTACATTGATGAATCCACAAATCAGAAAAAGGATATGTCGAATAAAATATTGACCATGAACAACTCCCCTCCTGAACTAAGTCAACCTTCATCAAGCCGTACAATAAGCGCTTCCATAAGCCACCCGCTAAATGAAATTACAGGTTCTGCAATTAATTTACAATATGCTAATAACTGTTCTTTTGTTGTAAATGTTATCAACAAGTAATTCCCATTTATAAATATGTTGTAGTAGTTCTTTCAGATTAAACATGATTTAAAAAATAATCATTGCTTTAATATTGGTATTATCTGACGCTCGTAGGAAAAATTTTGTTCCTAACGCTTGCGCAAAGTGACTTTTCCGCACTTGACTGCTTGCCCGAACGGCAGTCGCGTGCGGAAAAGTATCACTTTGCGCACTTGTTAGGAAAACAACAATTAACTACAACCTTTATAAAAACCGTTTTTTTAGTCTAATACTCTTTGGTTAAACTTGGGGACGCTATAATGCAGCTTTAACATTGCAACTTTAATTTAAATGTCATATATAATAAAGCAAAAAATGGCTGTAATACTCCCTTCATTTTAGACCTCAAATTTCCACATGAACATACCATTCTCGAGAACATTATTACTCGTCTTTAAACTCGATTATTCCCCGGAGAATAAAATAAAATGGAATCCGTATTGACCTAAGTACAAATTTGGACAATTTAAAACACGTCCAGTCCTTTAAATTTTTCTTTAAAATTTAACTTGGGATTAAAGTTTAAACGTAAGTTAACTAAGCCGAAACTACTTTTTTAAAAACAATTTATTTAATTAAAATACAATAAAATGTTATAATATTGTAGTCCACATATTAATTTATTATGAAAGCGTTGATAGGGTGTGACATAACATGTACCTAGTTCTATTAAGTTTTTTAAATAAACAGAGTTTCATTAGTTTAGGTATTGATCTAATAGGAAGTCATATTTCTTTCCTCACTCTGAGAAAGGTGTTTTATTCGTCACGTTAAGGTCTTTGCAGATCTTACAAAAAACATGGTTCCTCATATTCGTTTGCTCGTCTCTTTAAGCTCCAGCTGCTGTATACATGTAATGCTTCAGAAGAGTGATGCCCTATTATTTTTAGGCAATAATCCTCTAAAGAAGGGGGTTAAAAAAATAAAGGTTTATATGTTTTGTAACATTTATTTATTTCTTCCTTTATTACAATTACAATGGGCGTACCGTATAAATAATTTGTTATCCAGACCCTAATTATTATAAAAAGAGGACTAAAAGTTAATTGAAGAAACAAATTTAAATATATTAAGTTGTATGTCAATATTCGAGCTTTTCAACCAAGAAATTTAAAAATCTAATTGTTTTAAGTACATTTAGTTCTATTTCAAATAAAAAGATTTTGTTTCGTTTTGGATTTTATGGTTTCTAATGTCGCCTCTGTCAACTCATAACTAAATCGAAAATTTCCAAGTTAGTGAAAGCCGCTACGGCAAATTTATTGCCGCGAAAGTCTATTACTTGCTATGAGAAAGAATAAGATTTATTTTTTAATTGGTGTTATTGAAAAAATGTGCTTAGGGAGTGTGTGCTTAGCAACATGAAAAAGAACTAATAGAGCTTGTGTAAGAACTTTCTTTAAAGTCGATAATTTTTTGATGATTCTTTTCGCCGTAGTAATTTTTTTGTCGTTTATTTATTCTCAATAACACTAAAATCTTGCACTTCCATTGTCTTTATTTGTTAATTGATACACAAAGTTTCGGTTAGTGATGTATCTTCAACCGTTTACCACTTTTAACTAAAAACTATTCTTAAAAGCTACGACCTTATATGTATACTATCCGTTGTTTACCGAAGCTTGACCGACTTATCACGGTTCAGCAACGGCACCGAGATATTCGGAATGTCTACACTATGTTTGCTAAATACATTTTGAGTGTTTGCAATTATTACAGCTTCTTTAATTTTTTTTCTCCAGTAAGTTTCTTTATAAATAATTTTTGCTTCCGACCATTGTATACAGTGTTGTGTTGACCATGCGTGTTCGGCAATCCCTGATTTCGACGTTTCACCTCGTTCCGTATGTTTTTTGTGTTCTTTAACTCTAATTTCTATTGGTCTTTTTGTTTCCCCGATATATACTTCACCACATTCACAGGAAATTTGGTAGATACAGTCATTTTTTGAAACATTATTGTCAGGTGTCGTCTTGGTAAGTGGTTTGGGATTTAAATGCTGTTTAAATATTATACTTATTTGTTATTCTGTGGATCTTTTCTGAAGTTTCTTTAATATATGGAATAGTCATAAATATTTGGTCCCGTGGAGTATTGTTCAGATTAGAGTTTTTTGTCTTATTTTGATATTTATCGATTGTTTCCTTAACCAATCTCTCACTGTAGCCGTTTTGCTTGAGATCCTGAAACGTTGTGTATCAATTAACAAATGAAGACAATGGAAGTCCAAGATTTTAGTGTTATTAAAATCATTAAATTGTGTAACATTTTTAAAGAAACCGTTTATTTAGTGTTGCTGTAATTTGGCGATACATTTTACAGTTAGGTGAGATTATACGTAGTTATGGATCTAAAGGATACATTTTATTATTTTTGGTTACTTGTTAATTAACAGGTTTGTCTATAAATGATGTTTAAAATTTGACTTTAAAATCGATAATTTTTGCTAATAAAAAGCCCTTTATAATAATCAAATACATTTCCATTTCGGGTAGAGTTCGCTTGCGGCCGAACTTACAATAAGAGCCTCGTTCAGGATCACACCATACCACGCCTGTTTCCGAAATTAGCTTGCCGATCATCGCTTCTGAATGCATCGAATTTTGGTGACTTCATTTCATGCCAGGGCGTAACAGATAATATTTATTATTTACAAGGACTTTATACTAAATAATAGACCTGTTAATTCTAATAAAATGATAAAATAATTAAATCTACAGGGTGTAAAAAGTAGTATGATCACGATTTTAATGGGCGATTGTGGAGCTCAAAACAAGTCGAAAAAGCCAAGAACGTATGGGTCTAAAGTTAATTGTTTTCGAGATATGGCCCTTCAAAGTTTAAAAAAGTTAGTAACCTCGCGCTCGTTTTATCGCAGCAAGTCGGAACGTCAAACGTTTTTTACGAGATTTTGCATATTTATACTTTTTTTAAGAAGATTGAGATCCTTGCGGGTCAACATCTTGGAGACTCTTAGGGTCAATAATATTTTCACGGATCCTCTCAGGGGCTTCGGCTCTGGGACAAACTAAGCTGGGGCCGGACAATTTCCTGCACTTTGCCTTCTCACGTAGACGGTCCCGTTCTACCCTATTTACACTAAAATTTGTTACTTTTTCTTCCTGTCCGCGAAATGCCGCGCGGCGTCGCGCATCGCGTTTAACTCTTCTTTGCTCTAACATTTTCAGGGCTTTGGTAGCCACAGTCTTTGGAATTTCAAAATCCGTATAATATTGAGGTGTGCCGGCACTATGCGGACTGACTACATAGTCCCTGGTCCACCCCACATCCCAACGAGGCATCTCTGGTGCCTTGAGTACAATGTCCTGGTGTATAATAACTTTTCCCGCTTCCCCTAAAGTGTCGCCCACAGGTTGCTCATCCTTATTTGGCGGGAAGGGAGGGACACCACCCCTGCAGCAGGGCTCATCGCCTTCACGGAACCTGGAGGTTCACCCTGGACCTTATCCCAGCCATTTTTACCCGCGGTCAGGGCCTCTAACACCCAATCCTAGAAACATTACCATTCCCCTCTTCTGTGCTCCTGGTGGCTCCCAGGGTGTCGCACGCTCCAACCACCGTTTGATTTTGCCATGTAGGGACTTCTTTTGTAGGGGACACTGAATCCTGGTGTTCTGCATGATCCTGGAGTGTAGTCGAAGTCCCCGAAGGACGCCACTCCCCCATAACGGCTGTCAGCGGGAACTCGCATCCCGGCGCTCTATTTTCGCTGTCTACTTCCTTAACGGCACATAATGTAGGGATTTCCGTGCTTAACCGTATTCCTGTAGGATCTGGGCTACCAATGCTTGCTCCCGGTTAGCGCCTTTTTTGCTGGTCTCGAATATGGTTTGCTTCGGGAATCGTGGTTTTATTGCGCCAATGCTAACCTTGCCCCTTGCTGTTTCCATTACTGTCACGCGGGGGTAGCGCAGCAAAACCCATAACCTTTTGTTTGCGTCGCTGTCGCCTAAGATACAGGGTTTTGCTCCGCACCTGCGTGGCAGAATGGGAAGACCGGGACGTCGTCGCTATATCGGCAGCGGCGGCGGAACATGCAGGCCGCGGCGCCGAATTTAGCGAAGTGTTCGTCACCCTATCGGCAGCGACGGCTGAAGGCCGTGGTGCCGAATTTGGTGAGTGATTTTCCACCCCGTCGGCCGAAGCGAGTTCCGGAGGGATTCGCAACGCCGAAATTGGTGGGTCTTGAGTGCCTAGGGTGTTCATCTCTCCGGGCTTTTCTCTATTAAAACACTTGTGTTTTATCATATGTCTGAACTTTATTCGCATTGGATCAAGTTTTTCGTTACAAATTTCATTAAAGTTATCTTTTTACATTTTTTTAACAACCGACTTTCTTTAAAGTTTAATTTAGAACAAACAAAATAATAAAACTTACGTTAAGAAAAATAAATAGCTAAGGCGCTGATTCCGGCTTTCGAAATCCTGATTAAAATATCTTACTACGGCGAACTAAATTCTAATTAAAATTAGAAAAAGCAAAATAACAAATAACCCCGACCTGGCATCATTTCCTGTGGGGTTAAACTTAACAACTACTCAACTGAACTCACTAAAATTAATCAGCAATAATATAACAGCCAAAAGAATAATAATAAAATACACCAACACTAGGCTGAAGGCTGAAAGAAAATAAAACTTTTGAATTTCAAATAGATCACAATCAAAAAGCACCAATCCGCGTAAAAAGCCGTTTGGAATAAATGCACACAAAGAGATGAACACCCTATTACTGCGGTCGACAGGTGTTAACGCAACGCCGTACTAGCACGCACTGCCGAATCCCGTTACAAGATGTTTATTTACATGCAAATAATAAAAATTACTTCTTGCAATTTATTTTGATATTTAATTTGGAATTAAATTTGAGTAAAAGACAATAAAAATTGTTTGGTTTTTATTTGTAATTAAAAAATAGTTGTACTTATCAGAAGGTTAGGCTAAATATACATTTTAAGAACACAAATTATTATGTTTTAAAACAGCACTATTTTTATTTTGCTTAAAGAATAAGATTTCTCGGTTGCACACATTCCGTTTTCAAAAAGCTTTGCTACATTTTGCACTACGGTTGTTGTAAATTTAAAACATATCGGCATATTGTTCCGATTTAAAAATAAACAAAAATATCGCAAAATGTACAACTGACGCAGAAGACTTTTAAGGAGCTATGTTGCCAATTGTTTTTTTAACTTTTTAACTGGAGAAAAAATATTTCTATTTTTTTTTTATTTGTAGATTAAAACATTTAAAACATGGTTTATTTTATTAGCAAATGAATCTACTGATAAGCGATTAAGTCGAAAGTTTTCAATTGTTAAGATTTTTAAAAATAATTGCTTCAAAAGTTCTAACTTTGACATCGTTTAGACGAAAATCTGTCAGGTTTAGACGCATATGTCATATAAACTTTTTAACTTTTTTTGAGCTCCACTATCGCCTCTTTAAATCGTGAGCATCATACTTTTTACACCCTGTATATGTTTAAAGTGTATAACTTTACAAAATTATTATATATGTTCCTTAAACAAAACAAAAGTAGTTATCAAAAAAAAAATTCTTTTTGGGGTTCTTGCTTGACAGGATCACTTTGGTTCTGGTACCAGGTCATCTGTGTGAGCGCTAAGTCGATTAACCTTTCGGAATCCACAGTTTAACAAAAAAAAAATGTTTTAAAAAACTGCTTCAAAAATTATAAAAGCAAAAAAATTACAGTTGAGTTTCAAAAGAAAAAGATCATTGCGAAGTGTTTGTTAAAAATCCACGAATTAAAGAAATTGTCTGTTTTAGATAAATATATCTTGCAAATAAATACTATAAAAATCATGGCTTAAAATCGTAGGTTCATTAAGTAGATAAATAACCAATTAGCAAAACAGAAGGTAATGTAACATATAGAACAAACATTTTTGTTTGTAGGTATAATCTTCATATTATCTAATTAAAATGTTTTTAAATATATTTCATTTATAGTACTTCGCTAAAGGAATTATTTCATTATTTTATATTAGCAAAGGCAGTTTTGAAAAAACATTTTTTATATTAGCGTGAAGAATTAATAACACGCCTTTCAGAGAAAGATTAATTTATTTAGATCCCTTTATTTGAAAACAGCATGTAAATACGGACATACAAAATTTAAATAATAAAAGTATAATATAAAACAGCTTTGTTTTCTATATTATATCAAACAACTTAGTAGGTCAAACATATGAAAAATCCCAATACGTGAGTAACTTTAAAATTTATCAATAACCTAATAAGGTTGCTTCAGTGTTGACAAATAGGTGATGCCTACCTTACTAACTTTTTTCATAAAACATTTAGATTCCTGGTTCTCAGGTTACTTAACTTTCAGCAAAAAAGTTTGCGAAAATAATTATATATATTTTATTTTAGGACTTTTGCTGAAATAAATATCTATATATAGAATAATGTAACAAACAACTCCAATAAAATTTTATACCTTAAAATATGAAATTATTTACAATAATACAAATTGGAACGCTCTAAAATAAGCTTGACCTTAATTAAATATTATAATAAATACATGTTAAAATGTTTAAAGTCATATTAACTCGTTAAAATTTTAACTTTATTTAAAATGTTACGAGCAGCTAATTAAATTGTCAAAAAGTCCACATCAATTTAAAGTAGACAACAATTTTGAAACATTTATTATATTAAAATAAAAGTTGAAAGCAGCTAATATTATAAGTATTGTTTATAAAAGTTTGCAATTTTTAATTGGATGGCGTAAAAAATTATTAATTTATTGTGGTTTTAGAATGAATCACCAGGGAATTGTCTATTAAATATTTGCTTTTGATTACACGTGCAATACTTCTTGATTGATTATAAAAGTACAGAATATTTAAAATGCCTGGAAATTTAGAAATAATAGCTTTTTATTTTTAAAACTTTTATTTGAAAGAAAACTTTTCTAGGCTAACATTAAAATTGCCAAAACCATTAGTCTTTTTAATTTGGCTTGCGGCATGACATAGGTACCAACTACACAAGGTCAGTCTAAAATGAGCTATAAAAACCACTTTTTAGAAGCAACATTGCAGTAATCTTAGGTAAAACTAAGGATAGTTGCCCTTTTTAGGACTTAATCATTTATTTTTGTAATGTCCCAGCTGGCGGAAAGTAATTAAAATTTATTTTTTTAATGACCACTTCATATGTCATTCTGGCCTATTAGATTTGCCTTAAAATTTGCTGAAAAATTCTTGAAACTGCAGCTTTAGTACAGCGTAAGTGGCAAATAACCATATTAGCCGAGACAATCAAGCGCTCAACCTCGGAATTTTGATGATGGATCTGAATGCGGTTTTTTGCATTCGCTTCCAAAAATTTTTAGTAAAAAATGTACCTACTTTGTAACTTATACAAACCGCAAATTGCATTGCTGCTGCCAAAATGCTTTTAAAAAATGCAAAAAATTTTAAGACGGCTTTTGAAAGATTTAATAACTTTGTAAATAAAAGTCAGAACTGGCCTAAATTGGGTTCCCGAAGGTTTTCTAGGTCGCTGATCACAATTATGATGTTTAAATTGACCCACAGCCGACCTAGAGCTCAGGAACACCAATGAATGTCATCTCCGTGGGACTCTCCCAAAATCCACGCAGGGAAGAAGAGAAACTACGCCCAGGGGTTTTTGGGTCGCTGAATCCAAATATGGCATGGGCGCCGGAACCTGGACGTGAAGGTCATCTCCGAGAGTTTTCACGACAAGATTGCCAAAAACAAACCGAAAATCATTGTGGGGGCGTTTTTTGGGGCGCGTAATCCAAATTTAAAAATTTAAAATACAGACAGGATTTTATTCACTTAACAATAAAAATGACTACATTTTACCTATCAGATCCCAAACCATGCACGATTTAAGATACATTAAAATGAGCAATTTTCGTACTTTCTATTCAGGCTAAAGGTTAGGTTCTACCTACAGAGCAAAGTATACTAAGAAAAAAGGAATTTGACCTTCTTCCATGCCATTCCAAAGTAGAAGCAAAGTTTCTATTTACAAATTTTGGCCGCTTAAAATACTGAGATGTAAGAGTAGACAAAAGCAAGTACAGTTCACAATTTTGTTCCTATTTCATTTTTTTTACTTTATAAGTTTTTGCTGATCTATCTGTATTACTGAAAAAAACTCTCTGTATTAATGACCATTCTATAATACAGACAGATTAGTAAAAAACTTGCCAAGTAATAAAAGAGAGAAACAAAGTCGTGAACAGAACTCAAATATTTAATAAAGTACTTTATAAGATCTTTCGATGGGATAGGCACATGCATAATCAGTTAAAGACGTCTTCGATATCAAGTGAAAAAGTCCAACCTATTCATTATCGGGTCATTAAATAATAAAAAAAGTACAATAGATATATTTACTTTATAAGTTTTCTATCATTTTCTGAATAAAAGGCTCTGTATTAATGCCATTTATAACAGACAGATTATAAAAAAGCCAAGTTGGGGTTTTAACGAACTTAAATATTTAAAAAGTACTTTATCAGATATTTCGATAATAATCAGTTAAAGTAAAGACGTGTTCGATACAAAGTGAAAATATATTGTTATGGATCATTAAATAATAAAAAAGTACAAAAGATATATATATATATATATTATATATATATATATATATATATATATATATATATATAATATATTTTATAGTTTTGTGGTGTATTAATATCACAAAAACTGCTAAAAATTGCGAAAAACTACAGTTATGAAAAAAAATTATTGAACTTGACCAAATATGTAAATTTGGAGTATGTACAGCCAGACGGACTTCGCATTTGGATTAACCGTATCGAAATACATAAAAATTTTCTTCATTTTCATAACGGCCATTTTTCGCGATTTTGAGCAATTTTTAGCAGTTTTTTGTAATTTACTTAAAATTTAGAGGACTTGGTCTGTGGGCGATCTGATTTTTCGTGTCCACAAACGAACATACTTAGTCCGCAATTGGTCAGACGATCGATTCCTGAACCTCCGCTGTCTTTCAGTTAGTTGGCAGATATTTTATATTTTGACATACTGGGTAGTACTGGTCTAAAATACCTCTTTCGTCGGTGAAATCTGTGCACTGTGCAGACTACACAATGGAGAAAAATATCTTTAATTATTGACTGCGAATTTTCAGACTGCGAGTCAATAGATGCCAAAAGAACATCCTGATCTTTTGTAAATAAAAGTAAATTGTAGTACCTTAAATTTAAATAAATATTTAATGCAAAATAAGCAAAATTTAATTTAATAACACTTATTTCTGATATTTTGTATTTTAGTTTTAACATCCTTTATAGTCAGATCATTAAAACTTTTGCTTTTAAAAAATTGTATTAAATTTTCATATGCTTCCCTTTTTAAATTCTTATTTATATAAGCTGGATCTTTAATTTTCCACAAACATGGTCGGTCCCTATGCAACTCTATAAAATCTGTTAATATTTCTTTTGTCCACTCCATAACACCACAAAATGTTATCCAAGATTAGACGACGAGTTTAACGACTAGGTCCTTACGTCAGTTGTAAGTACAAATTTGACGTGTGGCGACCTGTTCCTTTACTGACGAAGTATTTCACACACCGGGTCTGTCGTTCGGCACTAACATGCAAATATGCAAAATTAGACAGACATTATCTGCCGCATACCAGGTCGCGCAAAATATCGCTTCGTGTATGGGTACCTATTGAATAAAAACTATTAATGCGACAATTTTCATCTTTCGGTGGCTCAAAGTATATGTTATTGACTATCGTTTCCCAAAAAATCAGCCCTTAATATTAAAAATTAACGAAGATACGAATGTTTGAAAAAAGGTCTGTTTTTAATAATTGATTTTAGTAATCCACAGGTTATTCCGGAAGTCATGGCGCAGTCGGATATCTGTTAACATTAATTACAATGAGTTCTTGCTGGGTTTCCTCACCAGAAATGTTTATATAATGGGGCCGCTTCGGTCCTGGTCCCGGGGTATAGTAACTTAGTGTGCTTAGCCCTATCGACCCATATGAACTGGCAGGTCACCTGAAACTGAAAAAAGAGATAAAAAAAAAAAACAAAAAATCAAACACTTATCTACATTTTGGTGCCATTGTTATGAAGAAAACTTGAATGAAAAATAAAATAGAATTTAAAATTTAATTTTTAAGAAATTCGATATAAAGTTTTAGATATCATTTTGGCCAATAACATATTAGATAAGTGTTTAATTTTTTTAGTTTTAGGCAATCTGTCATTTTATAGGGGTCAATAGGGCGAAACACACACAGTCGCTTTACCCCGGGACCAGGACCGAAGCGGTCCCATTGTATAAAAACTTTTTGGACGAGAAGGTAACTTATTTAAATAGTATAATATTTTGATGTACTATCTATTTTTGAAAAATAGTTAAAAAAGTACGAAGCAAACCAATTCCACTTCTACACAGAGCTACAATTTTGTAAAAAAATCTTAAAATATGTTTAATTAATATTCTATATACGTTTTTATCTGCGTCTAAAGTAAAGTTTGAATGTTATTTTAAAGAAAAAATAATAAAAATGTAAACTTTTCAATATTCTTAATATTTTCTTTGGCTTCTAAAGTATACAATTTTTACTTCGTTTGTTTATTCTATTTTGTAATCTTAAGATTGCAAGCTTATCAGAAAAGGCAGCTGTCGCCACGAATTTTAAGATATTGAAAAATATTGGCACAGCCCCAAGAAGTATCACTTTCTGGGCTTGCTTTTTAAATTTGTCGATATGATATGTGTTTGTTGTTTAGTTCCACTTTGACTGATTTTAAGCTAAACATCAATTTAAAAAAAAGAACCAAAGGTCTGTTTTGATTATTCATTTTGCAATTTGTAAAAAATAAAAGATTTTGTTTTTAGTATATTTAAAGACCTTATAATATATTTTTTTATGTCGCGACAAGGAATATAACGGGGGTCTGATGCCTTTTAGGTACCATCGATTTTTAATTTTTTTAAATGTCCACACAAAGCTTACCTTCTTTGGAGTAGTTTTCGATAAAAAAAAAATTGGATGAGCTAGGTTTTAATTTTTAATTTCGATTTAAAAACTTTAAATTACCATTGATTTTCTCATATAAGCGGAAACTCCCTTGATGGAAAGAAACGTTAAGAAAATATTTTGAGGTAAAATTTAAATATTTATATGAGAGCGTGCAGTGTTGCAAACCGAGTCTTTGGTAATTGTCTAGAAAGTTGCCTTCTCTCCGATTTTGACCAAATTTGTTATACGGGTTTTTTTTTTTTGAGCGCTAATCACGAATCTGAAAACAATTTTTTGACAACGTTTTGTTTTCGAGATATTTATCATCAAAGTTGGAAATCAGACTAACCTTATTATCCCTATTCCTCTTTCTTTTTGTTAAAAATTTTTGATTTATACACAATATTGGTATACAATATTTTATAAAAACCTTTTAAAAGCTTGTTTTTATATTTATTTTACACCTTTTTTTTATTTAATTGCAAACCTCCATCTTTAAACGGCGCTTACGCCGCCACCATGTATACAGCAAGGCTTTTATCAGCGACCTTTGATATTAAAACTTCACAATTTAATAAAAAAACGTGACAATTAATACAAAACAAATTTTTATAAGGTGTTTATAAATTATTGTGGGCAAATTTAGTGTAAAAATGATAAATTGTGTGCAAAAAGAAGGGGGAATATAGTGAAAATAAGGCTAGTTTAAATTTTAACTTTGAAGAAGGATATCTCGAAAACAAAACATTGCTAAAAAAAATTGTTTGCAGATTCGTTATCAGCACCCCAAAAAAACCCCGTATACCAAATTTGGTCAAAATATGAGTGGAGGCAACTTTCGAGACAATTACCGTCTTTTTGAAAACGTCTCTTTATTTTTACGTCTTTAATATAATTGGGGAAAATAAAAAGCCGCTTTGCTAACCAAAACTAACCATGACCGAAATTTTAGACAAATTCAAAAGCCCTTAGTTCTGCTTGGTCATGGTTAGTTCTAGTTAGTTAAAGCGGCTTTTTATTTCCCCAACTATATTTCAGGCGTGAAAACTTGCTGACCCAAATTTATTTAATCGGGCAACACTGTTGATACTTATTTTGAATTTGTAAGTGACAAATGTTTTTTGTTGTCAATATAGAAAGAATGTATTTGTATGCAATTAAATACGCAAAATAAAAATTTTAAAATCAGTTTTTTACTAGAAAAATATTAACCATCCAAGGATTTTTTTTATAAATCGTATTTTTAAAAGGTAAGCTTCTGATTAAAACCAAATTTAAGTATGAATTTGTTGGTATCTAAAAGACACCAGACCCACTTAGGTCGTGCCCTTTAGGTGACAACGAAATCACTACCAAGTCTTTTACTGTCTTGAATAAAAACCTATCGTTGTTAAGTTTTGGTCATCAGGTGGCGATTCAAAATTTAATTTCTTCTGTCTATCATTTCCGGTTTAACCGGAATTAACTTATTTTTTCATATTTTCAATGGAATACCATCTGTATTTTTTAGGATTTAAATTCTACGTCATTCTAAGCCATTTCTGTAAAAAATCTGAATAATATCCCTTATATATATGCACGGTATTTGCTTGAAAAAATTAAACCTATTTCTCTGCATAATCATAACAATATCGGTAAACAATATTACCATGAAAAGAAATATCTAGATTTAATTTTTTTAGGTGAAAACCTTGCGTCGGATCAAAAAAATTATAAGCAGATTTGATCTCTTGATTTTCTTAGTCCCACGTATGGTTTTCAAATAGAAAAATTTAAAAATTTTTAATTTTTCTACATGGTCATATTCACCCAATATTGTTACAGACTTTTTTTTATTTTTTTATCAAAACCCCTGCATCGGTTTAAAAAAAAATCTTGATCAACCTTATAAATGTTTGGGAAAATTTTTTTAAATATTCATTCTGAAAATCAGCGACTTATATCAATATCTAAAAATAGGCAGGTCAATTTTTTGACGGGTAAAAAAAAAAATTAGTAAATTAAAAATTCTTATTAAGTCATTTGTTTAAAAAAAAAATTTTTAAAAAAGCGGTATTATAATATTAAAAAATTTTTTTTTTTTTAAAAAATTTTTAAAAACCCCCACCCAAAACAGGACGTTTTGGACTTCTTTATATAAATTTTTCTCCAAAAATGGCCCCGAAAATTACCCTTTTTAAAAATATTAAAATTTTTTAAAAAAACCCCGTGTATCATGTAACCCCCTCGAATAATTTGCCCCCTTTTTTCCCTCGTATTCCCCTAACTCCCCCCCCCTTTTGGGGATTTGAACCTTGAGGTTTAACTTTAAGTAAAAATCTAAGATATTATCGTAAAATTTTTTTCCCAAAAAATTTTTTTTTCCTTTTTAACCTTTTTTTTTTTGATCCAATACAAATTTGGGGGTTAAAGGGGGAAACCCCCAAAAAAATGAGACGTTTTTTTTGGCTCTAGCTCTTTTTTATAAACACCCCAAAAAATTAAAAATTACAAAAAAAAAAAACCCTAATTTTTTTTTTAAAGGGGGAATATAGATTAAAGTATAAGTGGATACTAAGGTCTTTAAAACACACGGATTTCTCGAGCACGACGGCGTAGCCGGAGTTCTCGAAGTAAAGCAAGTGTTTTAAAGACCAGTTATCCACGAATTTTTTACGCTAATTTTGTATTGTTTTTAAAACATTTGTTATGGCAATATTTTAGTTGACGTTATAATGTACTTATGTCGTCAAATATATTTTTAATCCTCTTGCAAAATTGAAATTAAAAAGGGTTTGGGAATGTCATATTGATTTCACATTTCTCCTTTTGTTGATTGATTTATCATGCTAACCTTTAACGTTGAAAGTTGAATTTAAACACGCTCAGGCGTACTTTAATTAAGCCAAATAGTATTAATAAAACATGTATCATTTAGTATGTAAAAGTAATAAATATATTTTTGAATCCTTAAAGGTGCTTTGCGAATCCTTAATCATTGTCGAAAATTTAAAAGGGCTTTTACAGGTTTGTCATGCTGCGCTTTTTTAAAAAATTTTTTTGTTTCCCTTTTTTTCCCCTTAATTTTTTTTTTTTTTAAGTTATTTTTTTAAAAGACGTTTTTTTTGTAATATAATTCGAACTACTTTTGGATTTTTTTTCAAATTCTGCTGTTTTTTCAAAGGGCCCCTTTTTTTGGGGCCAGTTTTTTTTTATTCTTTATATTGCCAATAACTCCTCTTTCATAATTATTCTTGTTTACAGTATACTTTACTCTGATATTTATTTTTTAAATCTGGCTATAAAATCAAATTTAAAAAATAAGCTTATTTCCCTTTCAAATCTCTTTTTCTTTACAGGACCTTTAATTTATATTCGATTGATTCAATAGAATTTCTGATAACTTATCTTCTTTTTGTACAATTTTAATGTATCTTAAACCAAAATTGTTTTCATATTAGGGGAAACCTTTTTTTCCCCCAAAATCTCACATTCTTTGGTCTGTCGAAGAAGGAACCGTTTCCGTGATAAACCCCACTCTCAGCAAAAACTTTTTTTTTTTGACTCGTGACTCGTCATTATGTTTTTTTAAAAAATATATATTTGCTTATATGAGCTCCCCTTAAACAATACAAGGTTCCTTTTTTTGCCAGTCCATCTGGTCAGCTTTAAATCCCCTTTTTTAAAATTAATAAACAAGGGGGGCGGGCTCTTCAGGGCGTTTTTAAAAATGGACATTTGCGGTGATCACTGTATCTTAGCTAAAAAAATTTTGGGGGAAAAAATCTATTATATTTTAATCAAAGTATCATTTAAACCTTTCCTCAATGTTTTCTAATTTTTTTTTTAATTTTTGGTGGTTATTTAAAGTAAAAAACTGAAAATTTTTACAAAAACTCTAACCATTTTACAGAAAAAAAATTAAAAAAAAAAAAAAACAAAAAAAGGGAGGGTATACCATAAAGAAAATCTTTCCAAAATTTAAAATTATTGGGTAATGTATTTTTAAAAAAGGGGAGTGATCACGATCTCAAAAGCGTTAAAAAATTTTAAATTTTTTTTTAAAAAGGGGAAGATCTTTTTTTAAAGGGGGGAGACTAATTAGTTAATAACCTCGGGAATTTACTCTGATGAACTTCAAATTTTAAGAGTATATTCTTAAGATGTTTACCTTTAAAAAACAAAAAAAAATGATTTTTTAGCCCCCCCCCCTTTTCCCCCCTATTTATTTAACGACAAAGTATTTTAAACACACCCTGGATTTACAAAAACAAACTTTTTTTTTTTTTAAATCGAATTTTTTTTTAGAACCTCCCCAAAAGTTGTTTTAATTTAATAGTGCATTGTCACAGTGTTTTAACTCCTAACAAATGCAAATCATAAGCTGTTAAATTGTGTCTAAATAATATTTTTCTTGTATGAAGTATTTGTCGGTCTAATTTAAAACCAATCTTTTTCAAAACATTTTTAAAATTTATCATAACACCACGATATAAAACACGTCCCTGGTTTGATCTCTGTATCCTTTTATATATTTTTTAGAGAGTTGTTATTCAGGACGTGCCTGACAAGATTGCCACGCATTTTAATATTTATCAAATGTATACAAAGAAGGATTTAAAGAGAAGTGGGTTAATAGCAAAGCGGCAGAAAAATGTATAATTGTATTTGTTTTTGTAATAAAAAGCAAATATAAAGAATAAAATGTATTTATGAGAGCAGATTTCTCCTAGATGTATTATATCAAAATAGGGGTCGTTAAGTACTTAGTGCTAAAAAACTTTAGCTAAATTTTTTTTGAAAACCAGCGAATATTTTTATATATATATATATATATATATATATATATATATATATATATATATATATATATATATAATATATATATATATATATATATATATATATATATATATATTTTTGCACTATTAAATTAAAACAATTTTTTTGGGATGTTCAAAAAAATGTTTTTCGATTTAAAAAAAATGTTTGTTTTTGTAATCCAGGGTGTGTTTAATATACTTTGCTCATGTTAAATAAATAGGGGGAAGGGGTAAGGGCTAAAAAATCTATTTTTTTGTGTTTTCTTAAAGGTAAACATCTTAAGAATACACTCTTAAAATTTGAAGTTCATCAGAGTGAAATTCCCGAGGTTATTAACTAATTAGTCTCCTCCCTTTTAAAAACGGTCTTCCCTTATTAAAAATATTTAAACTTTGAACGCGTTTAGAGATCGTGATCACTGCCCTTTTAGAACTACATTACCGAATAATTTTAAACTTGGCATAGATTTTCTTTATGTAGTATACCTCTCCCTCTTTTTTCGTTTCGTTTTTTTTTTTTAATTTTTTTTACTCGTAAAATGGTGAGAGTTTTTGTAAAAATTTTCAGTTTTTACTTTAAATAACCACCAAAAATTAAAAAAAAAATTAGAAAACATTGAGGAAAGGTTTAAATGATACTTTGATTAAAATATAATAGATTCCCAATAATGTTTAGCTAAGATACAGTGATCACCGCAAATCGTCCATTTTTAAAAACGCCCCCGAAGAGCTCCGCCACCGGCTTGTTTATTAATATTAACAAAGTGGTAGATTTAAAGCTGACTCAGATGGACTGTATGTCTAAAAAAGGAACCTTGTATTGCTTTAATGGAAGCTGCTATATAAGCAAATATACTGCCTTATTGGGTAAAACATAAGTAATGACGAGTCACGATTGTCAAGAAAAAAAAAAGTTTTTGCTGAGAGTAGGGTTTATCACGGCAAACGGTTCCTTCTTCGACAGACCAAAGAATGTGAGATGTTGTGGAAAAAGGCATTCCCTAATATGAAAACAATGTTCTGGTTTAAGATACATTAAAATTGTATAAAAAAAAGATAAGTTATCAGAAATTCTATTGAATCAATCTAATATAAATTAAAGGTCCTGTAAAGAAAAAGAGATTTGAAAGGGAAATAAGCTTATTTTTTAAATTAGATTTTATAGCCAGATTTAAAAAGTAAATATCAGAGTAAAGTATACTGTAAACAAGAATAATTATGAAAGAGGAGTTATTGGTTGGCAATATAAAGAATAAAAAGAACTGGCGCCAAAAATAGGCCTTCGTATACCCAGCAGTAATTTGACAAAATCCAAAAGTAGTTCGAATTATATTACAAAAATACATCTTTTACAAAGAAAACTTAAAATAAAAAAAAAAAAAGTGGAAAAAGGTAAACAAGAAATTTGTTAAATTGCGCAGCATGACAAACCTAATAAAAAACCCCCTTTATTTTTCAAAACTTTAAATTTTAAAACACCTTTTTTAAATTCAAAAAAAATTTTTTCTTTTACATACTAAATAATACATGTTTAATTTAAACTATTTGGCTTAATTAAATACCCCAGCGTGAAAATTTAACTTTCAACGTTAAAAAGGGTTTGCATGATAAATCAATCAAAAAA